>CM077129.1:11977500-12165000 GCA_039645545.1 Dendrolimus houi
TACATATATGGTGGCGACCGAGGGTAGAACTTTCTGGACTTCTAGAAAAAGGTAGAAAATTCTGGAAGGAAAAGACAAGGACAGATATATTTTAGAAAGTGATAGACGATGAACGAAAGTTTTAGAATAGAAGGTTCGGGAAGGAAAAGACAGAGATAGATAGATGTTAGAAAGGGATAGATGTTGAACGAAAGTTCTGAAATAGAAAGTTCGGGAAGGAAAAGACAGAGAGATAGATGTTTCGAAAGGGATGGATAGTAAATAAAAGAATAACGAAAAGAAGATCGAAATTATGGGTTCTAAAAGATTCTTCGGGGTATTATAAGCAGCGTAAGGCGCGCCTACCGGGCAGTTTGAGTTCAGTTGAAGATAGCGAAACAACAAGTGCGATACAGAAGAGTTGGAAGAGAAGTTAAATAGTAGATAGTGGCAAATTTAGAGAGTTGAAAGAAGGGTTTAGTAGAAAACAGCGACGAGTTTAGTAAAGAGTTGAGTGGTGAACTTAGTGAAAAGTTTAGTGGACAGTTCAGTGAAGGAGGAATGTAGCGTAGTTTGAGAGAAGATGCAGAAGCGAGCTAAACGCGGTAAATTCGGAGGTGAGCTCTGCAATAGTAGGTGGTCTACGCAATATCGGCGATGGTATTATGAGTGAGGAAACTTATCTTTAAGACAGTGCGTCGTTAGTCATGCATGTAGGGGCGACCCTGCGGAGAAGAATCACGTACGGCTGTGTAAGTTAATAAAAGCGTTTAGTTAAAAACTGGTGTTTTCTTCCAATCCTAAGTGCGTACCCCCGCTCGCACGTAACAATATGTTTTTATACAGGGTTTTCTTTCATCGTCATTATGCAGTTAATAATAATACAATGTGAACATTAGACCAGTAAAACTGCGTGAGTGCTACGTTACTCTTGCTAAATCGTGGATTCACGTCATAGGTACGTACGCCTTAACCACCAGAGCTCCTCCCGACGGCTGGGTGGTTCCTTTATCATTGACTGCCTGTTTTACAATAGAATTTCAGTAGAGCCAATTTAGGGTACTATGGGATTGACATATTAGAATAACCCCTCCCCCCCTTCCAAAAACAGATATATAAAATATATTATAAAGACTAAGGGCCGCTTGCATAACGATCGCCTTGAAATAAAAATTAGTTAATCATATTAAACTGCCAAAATACGTTTTGCACAAAACGTATTTAGATGCCTTGCATAAGGCGGTCTCCTATGTAATTTAGCTAAGTGTATTTATGCCGTCGGTAAAACAGCCAGATGTATTCCGTTTCAGGCTGCAAAATTTAGCTTTAATGTCAGTTATTTTTTGCGTAAAAAGGAATATTTGTAGGCCAATGTCAACTTAATATTTGAAATTTCGTTCGTTTGGTTAAGTTTGCTTCGGAATTTTTGGCGGCGACCTGAAGAATTATTTTCTGCTGTGTCGTTTATTTTCAAATAATAAATACTGGTCAAATGTGAACAATGTTCTTTTTATTTTTTTCCTTTTTCTTTGTTGCATAATAATTATAGATAATTTAAGAATTTCCTTTGAGTCAGTTTGCCTGGAAGAGATCGCTTTTAGCGATAAGGCTGCCTTTTTTTTACCAAATAACTATTGTCTTGTTGTGCATTTTTGTAATTTTTGTTTTGGTGAACAATAAAGTGTTGTCTATATCTAATAGTTGTACAATATTGAATAACGTAGAACGTAACGTGTATTTGTGTTGAAAATCTCAAGTATTTAGTGAAATCCATGATTTACAATTTGGCATCTGGTAGTTCTATTGTTCAAAACTGAATACAGTTCTATTTTTTTGTCCTTAAATGCGTTTAGGGCAGTTAAATACCCATTTTTGGGGGATTAACTTTGACAATTCTTTAAACATGTTTAGTGGCAAATTTTGCGTTGTGCAAAACGCTAATTGTATTTATTTTAAGGGTGTTAAATGCGTTTTGTGTTTCTTACATAAATTTAAGCAACGTTATGCAAGCGGCCCTAAGTATTACCATGGGAATAAAATTCCGTAAGCGATTGTACCTTTTATTACAATTCAATAATGAAATTTTGCAAATAATATTGGGAGTACAAGTTACTAAGTGGATGACCGAGAATGGAAGGGGCGAACAGAGCATGACGTATCTACACGTTTTGTATTTTCGTCAGTGGCGGCGAATGTTTTACTTACATCAATTACTACGTTAAAACCATACAAAAAGCTTAGAACAATAAAACACCGTCTACCTGATTATAAATAGTCGTGCAAAGATTTCCTGCTAACAATCTGTATAGCAATGGAAACTTTACACAAGTTTGGATATATTGTGGCACGATTTTGTCAACAGGAAAATGGCGGACCCTGCTGTCGCTGTGTAATATTTATGACACCGCACTCGACAAATTTTGCATCCTTTTGCTTATAGCAGGCCA
Organism: Dendrolimus houi; assembly: GCA_039645545.1. Classification (NCBI taxonomy): domain Eukaryota; kingdom Metazoa; phylum Arthropoda; class Insecta; order Lepidoptera; family Lasiocampidae; genus Dendrolimus; species Dendrolimus houi. The sequence continues at coordinate 11,979,927 of CM077129.1, forward strand.
CAAGTGTAACGTAAAGGTAAATATATGGTAATATTGTGAATATTTGTCCATAAAATAGATGTATGTCGGGTTATATATTTCTTACTACCTATATTTGTCTTACTAAAGTGAACTCCGCTCAAGTATTTTTTTATTACATGAGTTCCGCATACAACCAGACGGCCTAACTGCTGCAAAACGGTTTCCCATCACCTGTGGACATTTGTAATACCAAAGGTGCTACCAATGTGCTGCCGCTCTCTAAACGGAGATTGGAATCTGGCCACTAATGCCGGAACAGGACACAAGGTTCTTATGGCGGCATACTCCAAATCAGGGGTGGTAGTCATTCAAGCGGGCAAATACACGGCGCCTCTCAGGACAAGCCGCCCGGCGGCAGGGAATTGCATTCTTTCTCCGTTCCTGCACGGCTAAAAATTAATGTCAACTACTTAGCTATGGTCGTCAGACTATCGTAATACATATAGACAAGACCGCGTGTCAACCACAGAGGCCGTAAATGTGTTTGTGAATATGCTTTACCTGGGCTTAAGTTTGCATTTTGTCGAGGCAGAAACAACGATCGAAAACAATCCCACGCCCCAATACACAGTGATGAACTTGCTATCGGCACGGTCCAATTCCTTAATATAGCAAGCTGGACACCCGTCCAGGTTCGCTTCCGAGCTTGCCTTTAATGCCTCCAATGTTAATGAAGACAGTACACAAGACAAGAAAAGTAAATCTTTTTGTTTTTAATAGTTAATTAAGGAGTCTTTTGTTACTGCTTTTTAATCCAATGACGTAACATTTAAATTTCAAATACCAATAACCCCTGCCCTCCTTTTATGTCCAGCAACTCTATAAGCTTTTCTATACATCCGAGGTTGCGTAGACTTTCCAGGTTTATAGCTACAGCGGTAAAGTAAAATGTCAACATACAAGCTTGCATCTGCAGCGATTTGTTTTAGCCCGCGTCCAAAAGAAAATTTGTTTTCTGTGATAATATTTTTCTACGTTGTTTTTTTCCGAAAGTTGTTATTAGAAATGAAATTATAATATTTCTCTAACTAATAAAATAAATGTTTAGATCAGTCTCTGAAGAATATACTAATCGGTTAATGGTCATCCACCGTATACTGTAAATTCAGAAAGAAACTCCAGAAAACTTGAAATGCATAAGTCGAACTATAGAGTAAATTAATCAAATCAAGTCAAATATAATTTACACGAATACCGAAATTACTTTTAGTAGTCGATTTTTCGGATGGTTTCTCAAATCGATGACAAGGTGTGTTTTTCTGGGTGCTAGGGAGGATAGCTAGCTGCAATCGTCACAGTTCCTGCAGAAGTCTCACAAGATATTAAAATTACCTAAGGCTTACCGAAGGTTGTCATTTCGCTGTATTCCAACCGGACAACAGCGGATGTTTCCTCTGCCTACAGGCATCCTCTACATAGAGAGCAATCTACTGATACGTACACATTATATTTAAAAAAAAAACAGATTTCTGTAGCACTTTCTTCAAAGACTGCGTCTAGATATTGTCGAATAAGCTGTAAAATCACCCTGAAAATAGATAGTTTAATTAAGAGTACCTAAAGCTTATCTAGGTGCCTACATTCTTCCCAGCCTTACAAGAATTATTAACAAAATTATCTTTGTCCTTTTGTTTACACTAGTATTCGAATTCATGTACTTCACTTGAAGAATATCAAGGACAACCTGATAATGATTGAGAGATTGTGGTCAGATTTAATAGATCGATTACACCTGTTATTTTTTATTTATTAGGTTTGTTTATAGATACTACACCATAACATTAGTAAAAACAATTTAAAAATATGCAACCGGCTATGACTTTGAAACTGCATTGAAGGCAAGTTGTAAAGAGACTACCTAGGACGGTAGAGTCCCTTTTTTAACTGATATTACTTTCACTTAACTGATATTCATAAGATTCTATCTCGGGCACGCTCTCCGTCAGGCAAACAACATTACCCACGTGAGATATGAATGATGGATACAACCATTCCATCCCTCATAGATAATGTATTATTCATATAAACGTAATAAATCACGTTTGCACATCACCAACACTGCCTAAGGTTCGCGATCACTCCCGTATCTAAATTCGATGTTCATTCTACAAAATGCAAAAGGTAACCCGAAATCCCGTGTCTCCGCCGAAACTTCTGCTATTATTCATATAGTCGAAAAATCATTTCCTGCTCCGTTCATAACCTTATTATCTTATTGTTAGTGTTAAATCTCGATTAAGTCTGAAATAACCGCTTCTGAGCCCAGGTTCTTTTTACTACTATTTCTTCCCTACTTCACATGGTCTTCGGCTTTCCTAGTTATGATTCATAATCATGCTCCGTGCATAGTATCTAGTAATTCTTTATGACATTTGACAAGTGAAGAAGTAAAAAAACTTCCAAAGTAGTTTATGCAACAAGTCCAATCTTAGACAGGAGAAATTCATAAATTAATTTATTACGAATAAGTATAGTGACAATAATACCTGTACTAACTTTTATACGCCCATTAACTCCCCATGGTTAGGCACAAACTTCCCTCTTTAAGGAGTACCAACAGTGAGTATACTGATAAGCATGTCCAAGGTGAATTCAAGCCAATATAATTTACTTGTTCCACCACAACTATCAATTTGTATTTCTATCGGATACACTTCAGAGAGTGTGCTATGGAACTACACGACCTTAGTAGACATTTGCTATTTCTGGACCACTTGTGGTGGTGCAAAGCAGATCTGCCTACCCCTATGTTATACAGAATTAAGGAGAATATATTTGATGTTTTGTTAGTTCAAAAAAGTGTCTCAGTGATTTGACGGTCATTTATATATTTTACATATACATGCAGTCTAACTACACACGTAACTTTGATACAAAGTTAGCAAGTATACCGTCAGCGCACGTTTAATGACAATTTTATTACAGGATCGTAGAGGAAACAATAAAATTCACGGATCGCTGGCACACTTCTATCGCGGAAACGCTTGGGATTAAATCGTAACAATAAATCTGCCGGTTAGTTCACCAAACTTCTAAGTGCAATGTCGATCTGAAACTAACTTCCTTTAACCTGTTAAGTCGAAATATCTGTTAACTACTTTTCCGTAGCTTTTAGACCGTATTTTGTATAAACTTTATTATATATTATTTTATAGTAGTACTAGAGTTTTCGCCGGCTCAATCTCCAGCAGATACCTCACACTTACATAATAACTGATTTAAGTTTTTTATACACATAAATCTTAAGTGAATAATTATCTAATTTATGGTGAATACCGCTTAAAAGTCCGTTGCGTGGTTTAGGAGAGGTTAGCGGATATCCAGACAGACGCGGAAAGAGACTATGTTTTATACTATATGAAGATTCAATGTATGACTACCAATATGTCCAACTTCTACGCGAACGAAATGATAGGCACAGCCAGTATAAAATAAATAAAACAAAATCTCCGCTAAGCCGGGGGCATATTATTATATTTTGCATATTGAGACCATAAATTGGAAAAATATGGTATTCCGTTAAAATGCCAGATCAGGATTATAGAGGTTCTAAGTTTATACTGAAGTAACGGAGTGTATACCCTCCGGTAGAGCAGTATGAAATTTCAGTATAAACTAACACTATACTTAGAAGTACAGATAGATATGTGTGTATGTATGCATTGATTTCCTTAGAAGATCACTTTGTTACATCACACGTAAGATTTTTGTAATCAAGTACACTATTTAATAAAGTTTAAATGTCTGAAGTCTGAATCTACTGTAGAAGTATCTAAAGTTAGAAATTAAAGTAAAAAATGTTTTAAACAAAACATATAATTTAAATTAAAAATAAAAAAAATTGTCTCATAAGCAACAACAAGGTATACAGTCATCGTGGCGTAGGTATGTACTGTGGTAAGAAAACCTCAGAAACATCCTCGCATTGAAAATAGGTCGCTTTCCAATTGACAACGCATGATTAATGGTGTCGAAACTTCGCATAAATCACGAGGATGTTTTGGGTTTCCAATACAGAGACACGGAATAGGAACATTTTGTGAATGTCAGTAGATATTTACTACGATAAATAATAAATTATAGTAAACGCTGTCGTAGTTATTTCTTTGTTTCTTAAAACAGTAAACAAGCAGATCTTCCACCTAATTGCAAATTGTTACCGTCGTCTATGCACGTTAGCAATACCAGGAATACCTCAAAGGAGGAACATCCCGCTGATGACGAGCGGTGCTTAGAGAAACTGAATCCATAGTGTTATTATATAGTTTTCAACCAAGTGATGACCACTATTAGATGTAGGCACGCACAGATTTGCGCGGCAAGCCCCCAGTTCTTTAGTTTCCTCATCCAGAACCTACAAGCAACCTTGAGTAGACCCTCATTCCGCCCGGTTATAGGGCATTTTTTACTCTTTACAGAGTTGACTACTATTGAAGTTGTTTGGTCTGTCGGCCATTGGTATTGGGACAGATATAAAAATCTAATGAGGTGTCCTTGAGACACCTGGTTGGAACGAAGTTTCGAAGATCATCGAAAACCATGAATATTATTTTATTTTAGACCTTTTGTCATTGCATTGAAATTGTATAATAATATACAGCGGTCAGCATTTTTCCTTTCGCTTACACTTTTTTTAGTCTAGCTTCCCATCCGCCGAGTAACTTGCGATAAAGAACTTCATTCCAATAACCCATTATTATTTATTTATTTTATTTTATTTGGGGGTTTAACAACTGTAGTCTTACAAATTAAAGTTACAGAGATAGCTAAAGAACAGCTATTCATAAACCTCCACAGATGACAAGGATATAACAAAGTATAAAATACAATAATTATAGAAAAAAAGAACAATAATATGACAATTTTCTGACCGGGAAACTAATTATTATTAAAATAGACTTTGATTAAATTCGCATTTACAGATGCTAGACTATCCACAAACAAGTCAATGTCCACATAATCCGACTTGTTGAGTTTGTTGAATTCATTGACTGTTCCAACAAAAAATGAGTGGCATCTGAAGGCTATACGTGTCAAATAAAGTAATTTTCTAGGTTGAATGAAGTAATTTTCTAGCGCGTACAAGACTAGAGGGAACATACAAATGAAGTTTCTCGATAAGACTAGCACAGTCAATTTTGGACTGAGCAATTTTCACCAAGAAACGTATATCGGCAATATTTCTTCGAACTTTAAGGGGCAGAAGATGGAATAGGGTACAGCGCTCAATGTAACCTTGGCGCGGTATTTTGAATATAAAATTAATAAATGTAGTGTTTTTTTTTAATAAGCTCTAATCTATCGGAATGAACTTCGAAACAGGATTTCAAATTTGGCTTGCATACTCGAGGTGACTACGGACAAAGGCACAATATAGAATTTTATAGGTTTTAGACATTTACCTATAGGGCTAGACTAGGGCTTTTCGCGTGACTCGAACAGGTAAACTTCAGTTAAAAAGTGATCAAGCGTTAAAATTACGGTATATAACAATTTTTTTCTGAGCTAACCATGTCGAATAAATAACTTTATTTAAGTATAATACCACTAATTAAAACATTTAATTATCACAACTCCAATAGGGTATTTGACAATATAAATAAATGAGGCATTTTTAATGAAAGAAAATGTTAGTTTGCTTGATTTTGTATGGATACAGGGTTGTGACGTCGCAATTCTAACAAATCAAATAGCGTATTGATTACTATTTAAAAATATCTTTATAATGAAATAAAAGTGAGTTGAAAGTAACTTTTGTGTAGGTACATTGTTTTAGAATTTAGAGTTTATGTATTTATGTCAAATACCCAATTGTAGTTCGATTCCATTATTTAGAACCCAGTTATAAAATCTCTATCAGAAAGATAATGTAGTCTGCAAGGTCATCCGGCCCATAACGCCCCGAGACCAGTATTTCGACGAAGTCCAAAATTGGATATAATTGAAAAGTTGTTACAAGCACCCTATAAACTGGAAAATTTATAACGGTCAAATATCAATAGCCGACTATATGGGAATAGTGAAAATTATTTCCTTATGGAGTTTTGATTTATCACACTGGGTCATAACGAGGTCTATGACTCAAGACCTCAAGATAATCCAAGGTTTTGCCGGTAATGTGTCTCGTTACAAGGTTTGTTACGCACGTATAGGGTTCCCAACCGTACTATAATATATAGTATCTTACTATATTTTAGCCAATTGTACTACCTATATATTATAGAAAAATAATATAGTACGAAATGTACTATAATTTTATCGCTAATTCAATTGTCGCGCTGTCTGTCTGAATCTGAACAAAAGTTCAGATTCTTAATTATTATTTATATTATAAGAACTATGCTGGCTAAAGCAAATAGTAATAATAAATACACATGAAAAATTAAATAATTAAATAAATAAATTATAAAATAATTAATGAAAAATAAACGTGTACTATATTTACCCCTAACTTCCCAAAAGTACCTACTATATTTTTACGTTTAAAAAAACAAATTTATTGTATTTTCTTTAAAAAAAGGTGGCAAGCCTATGTATGTAAAAAATGTATTACTCCTTATAGTATAATTATATATAACTTATAACAAATAGTTTTCTTTTTAGACCTCTGTCGCCGCCCGATTTACCAAAGGATAGTACACACCGGTCCAGCTAGGCATGGTCCGGTACGCTCGCGCCGGTGTGTACGCGCAATACCATAAATTTACCTATGACAATCACTCTTATGGCCAGTTCCTATATCTTACTATTCATTCACTTGCCCTACCATCGGTTGAATTTTGACATTAGTTGTATGGAGCTTACGTCAAATTTTAACCGATAGTTAGGCAATTGAACGGTCGGTAAGATATAGGAACCCGCGCTTAGTCTACGGCCAAACGCCAATAAAAAATTCAATACGGAACAACACCGAACCTTTGTACGCGCAAAAACTTTTTACTAAAAATTATTGTAAAATTGCAAAAATTGAAATACACTAATTATTAGAGGAAAGGGTGCTTTATTAAAGACTTCCTACGCTACAACCTATATCAAAATAACATCGAATTCGGTCCACACATAAAACCGCAAAGGTAGAAACAAAAACATAATTTAATGTCGTAATAAAACTCACATTTATAATTTAAAAAACCACGCATTGTTTATCCCGAAGTTAAGCAAATTGTGCTTGTACTATGTATGGGTAGAGATTGCAATCCGGAAAACCGGATCCGGTAATCCGACGGATCCGGCATAAATATGCACTTACCGGATCCGGTATAAACATGACGAATCCGGTGACCGGGTCCGGTGATTACATAATTTGGCAAAATAATCGCGTGTTGCATGAATAAGTCCATAGATTACATAGTATAATGCGAGTTTTGTTTAATTTTGATTTACAATATTGTTACGAGTTGCAGGACTCGAATTCCAATGCTGTTGGAATTATTATAGAGTTTTTTAGAATTATACAAACACGTATAACACAGGTACAAATATAACTGAACTCAACAAATACAAACGTAATGCAGAAGGCCAAATAAAACGCGCAAATTCCGTCAATATTAGATTCCCGAATGCACACACGTCACGCCTTAATCGTAGTTCTCGCTCAACTGACCCTCTCTCTCCATCGAGCCATCGTTTCATCCTCCACTGATGCAATTGTGCCCGCCCGAGAAGATCGACACAGTTTCCTCGAATTAGCTTGTAATCGTAATCCGTAACACCTGGCTAATGATGCTAATGAGGGAGTACGATAGAACAATAGACTATTCTACACAATAACTTAGAAATGTATGACAATAAATTAGTAAACAAAAGAAGGAGATCATAAAAGGGTTACAATTAGTTCAAATTTCGACAGGTAATAAAATGTGCTTTTACAGACTGTACGTGGAATTTTTTTACTGTCGGAGCCTAAGTTGTAACAATATTGATCTCTACTTTGTCTTTAAAATCTAAGAAGACTGAACCTCAGTTAACATTACGTTAGATAAAGACACTGGTTTTTTTTGAGATTTTATTTAAGATGACTTTTATAATAATTTGTAATTTTATTTGTTGCTGACACTGTGAATTTAATTGTTTTCGCTTTTTAAAATTAGTCATAATAAAGTTGATTTGGTATATGTATCGTTTTATTTTTACACTTTATTAATGGTCCATGTTGGAACGAAAAAGGAAAGTTAAGCTAACCAGGTCAAATCAATCCGGCCGGATTGTAATCCCTAACTATGAGCCAACGAACCACTATGCGACCGATCCTATACACCCAGACCATAATAAACAAATGAAAATTCAAAATAAATTGATCTAAGTATACCACATACATAAACATATTTATATACTGGTTAAGTATATTTTAGTATTGAAATCCTGTTTTCCCATCTAAAAGTTGTTAAAGGCCTACCTAACTAAATAGAGTTCGCTATCTGGCTCGCACATGCCCACATTTTTGAAGATTATATTTACAGAATTCACTTACGATAAATCCGTATTACACAAATATTACCAAAAAGTCACGAATGTTTCACATAAATTTATTTTATTTTATTTGGGGGGGGGGGGGGGCTAACAGCTGCAGTGTTACAAACTAAAATTACAGAGATAATTAAACAATAGCTATTCATAAACCTCCACAGATGACAGAGGAAATATAAAAAATAAATATACATTAATTTTAGAAAAAATAACAATAATATGAAATATTTGTGACCGGGAAACTAATTGTTATTAAAATAGAGTTTAGTTAATTTCGCATTTATAGATGCTAGACTATCCACAAACAAGACAATGTCCACATAATCCGACTTGTTGAATTTGTTGACTGTTCTGACAAAAAATGAGTGGCATCTGAAAGCTATACGTGTCAAGGGCGAATGAAGGAACATATGCATTTTCATGTATTTCATAGGCATTTTTATATATAACAATCAATTAAATGTAAATAAAGTATTTTATCGTGGTAGCGTAATGGCTAGCGCACGCGTTCCAAACTCAAAGGTCGCGGGTTCGATCCTTGCTGGAACGCATGCACCACTTAGTCAGTTTTCTGAACTGATGTGCATATTATTACAATTACCACGTGCTTACGACTGTGAAGGAAAACATCGTGATGCAACCTGCACATCGCTGATATTATAAAGTATTTTATTATATGCAACCTTGTCTGAATCGAAATTGTTTTCTTTTTTTGTGAAACATTCGCAAATTATTGTTGAGATTTGTGTAATAAAGATTTGTCGTAAGTAAATTCTATCAATTTAATAAATTCAATTAATAGCGAACAACGTTTAGGTACGTCCTGAAACTAGCATTGTAAATAAAAGTTATCAAGCCTTATAAAACTCTGGAGATGAGTATCGTCGAATGCGTGCATGTTTCGCTTATTTTTTATACATACATCTAACGAGTTCAAAGAACACGTGAACACGCGATTTTATCGCTTTATTATTACACTAAGTTATGATTAAAACGTTATGTTTCTTACTTTTTCTGAATCTAGCTGTGCCCGCGACGTCGTCCGCGTGGAATTTGTTTTCAAAATCCCCCGATTTTGAAACATTCTTCATTAGTGCTCCGCTCCTATTGATCTCAGCGTGATAATATATAGCCTATAGCCTTCCTCAATAAATGGGCTATCTAACACTGAAAGAATTTTTCAAATCAGACTAAGTAGTTCCTGAGATTAGCGCGTTCAATCAAACAAACTCTTCAGCTTTATATATTAGTATAAGATATGTATGATCAAGTACAGTAAAATTTAAACGACAAAACATTTTAAAACTAACAATATTTTGGCGCGTTTAATAAAAAAATCTTGGCCATATATACCATCAACTTAAACCTGAATTAAGTTGAAATTCTATTTGCGGCCTGAGTGGATAATTAATACTATGTTTTTAACTAAGAGGTAGTATAATTTCACTATAATCTCCAACAAATGATAATGTAGGTATTGTGCTTCTTTCACACGCTCCATTAGCCATTGTGTAATACCTAAATATTGTTTAAAATACATTGTTTTATAATGCTCCAAACATAACTTAATATTCTAAACATAACATTTTTTACCAAATTATTAAATAGATAATACTTTATTTCTAATAAAATAATCAATTACAAAAAATGTACGATTACAATATTGTCAAGGTAAAATATATAGGTGGTCTTATTATTCAAAGCAATCTCTTCCAAGCAATCTAACTTAAAGAATATTTAAAATTAATCTAATCTAAGTATTATTATACATTTTAGTCAATAAAACTATACATCAAAACATCGCTCTACACGCTCCCTCCGAAAACATAACATAAATTAAATAAGTACTAGGATATGCCCGTGACATCATTCGCGCTTGACTTGAAATTCACGCGGGATTCCCGGGAGACACAGTACCGCAGCGTTTAAAAACAAATATAGGCTATCGTTTTAGTGAAAACTATGTCGGAATAAGCTAATTTTTATGCACCCGAACAACTACAAACTGCTGCCGGGAAAAATCCCGCGGGATTTCCGGGATAAAAGATATCACACATTTTATTACATAAAATTTGCTATCGACCAGTGAAATAATCACATTGGAATTCGATTTTTTTAATAATTCAACATTCAACAATAAACAGACAACCCGACAAACAGACAAGAATTCAAAAAAATGCATCATTCTTATGTACGTCACTGATATTTCTTATTACCTATGCCAAAATTTCAACTAAGAACGCGTCAACGTCCATACTACGTTGAAAACACCGGTTCTCGTCCGATCACCGAAGTTAAGCAACGTCGGGCGCGGTCAGTACTTGGATGGGTGACCGCCTGGGAACACCGCGTGACGTTGGCTTTTTGTTTTTTACGTAAATCCCGAAGAAACACACAATAAATCTAAAGAAATTGCATCGTGTTCTCCATCGTTTAAGTATATATTGTATTCCAGTTGTTTTTTTTTTATAACTTAATGTACAGACACGGCATATTTAGAATTTTATCATATTATAGACAATTTCGATAAATGATCATCAAAAAGATATCTTGCTATATCGCACTGTTAGAATTACTATAAAGACCTAATTAAAAATATCAAGTTTTAAATTGTATCTTGTATGCATGGCAGGGTCAATATTTACTCGTTCTTTCATATTAGATATTTAAATCCATAAATCGGGCTTCATCTGTAGTAGTAGTAGTCTTACTACTACTACAGATGAAGTAGTCTTACAGTTATTGACTGTGACTGTGACCAAGTGCGTCTTATTTATAGCGTTAAAAATAACGCTGTTAACGAATAGCTACTTTAATTTATATACATACGTTATCTGTCAATATTTGACGTCATTAACAATTAATAACAACATCCCACCACAAAGAACGCATTAAGCACATAACTACATCTGCGTGGTACGGTCAATAACTATAAGATTATCCCAGATCGTGCAGTAGGGTAATGGAAACTATGAATCCTTGCACTTTACATACACAATTTTCACTTATATAAGTTTGTACTAATAACTTTGTATAGCTAACATTTGTTTGCTACCAATAAGTGAAATCCCAATGCAATCTGGTAATATTAAATACTTCGTCAAATTATACGTGACGAATCGCAACCACAGGGTATTTATTAATGCAGCCGAAGCGTGATTAATGCTTTAATTGTGTGAATGATGATTTCAAATCTATCAGAGTAATGTTTGTTATTTATACCATAATATTGAAGTGAAACTTCTATATAGACCGGGTCTTAGGATTTTTCTGTCACGAAAAAGCGTTACGGCCGCGTGGAGAAGCGGCATAATTTAGATTAAACGTGGTGAGAGGCGGCATAATTTTAGAGTAGACTGGGGATGCGTTTTTTGGTTCGGGATCGAATTCAGTTTTTTTGTTTGATAAAATAAAATATGTTTAAATAAAAAATGAATTAATTAAAATGTACCTAATCTAACCAAATCACAATTTGCAGTAAAGTTGCGAAACATATAAATGTGTATTGGGACACATAGTAGAAGTGAAACTTCAACGGACAAGTGGAAAAACGAATGGCAACGGATAAGTGGCAAAACGAATCGCAACAAAATTTTAACATGAAGTTTTACGGGCAGATTGTTAATGTACTTGTCCAATTTGAAAACCTGCCCGTAAAACTTCAAGTTAACATTTTGTTGTGATTCGTTTTGCCACTTGTCCATTACCATTCGTTTTTCCACTTATCCGTTGTCATTCGTTTTCCCACTTGTCCGTTGAAGTTTCACTTCTACTATGTGTCCCAGCTCACATTTCAATTTTTTTGCTAATCCACTTCTCAAATCAGAGGGCTGGTGCCTACCTCGCAGAACAGTTCTAGGCACCTTACATATAGTATGCTAGTTCCCTAGGATCAGTATTCTACGTATAGACTTACGACATTATAGGTAGAATACCAGATTGTTTAGTTAAAGATAAGTAACATTTTTTTATTGCATGAGTTAAGCAGACAGGCAGGCGGCCCACTTGATGGAAAGCGGTTACCATCGCCTATGGACATTTGCAACACCAAAGGTGCTACAAATGCGCTGCTGCTCTCTTAAGGGGGACTGGAACCAGGCCACTAATACCGGAACACAACTCAAGGTTGTTATGGCGGCATACTCTAGACTAGGGGTGGTAGCCATCCAGTCGGGCAAATGCCCTACCACCTGGCTGTGGGTTGTTTAATCGCCTCTTACGACAGGCCGCCGGGCCGCAGGAAATTGTATTCTTTCTCCGTTCCTGCACGGATTTTATGAGGCGTTATAGAGACGAAAAGCATGAACGTTTTAAAATCGGCCAAGTGCGAATGGGGTCATGTTCTTTGAAGGAGTCCGTAGAGGCAAATGACTTCCACTGTTTATGTCATTAGGCTAGGGTACAATAAAACCAACTTTGTACACTAAGGTAAAAACCTATTACTTGACATTGACTTTGTAAGTAAGCACACACAGACCTGAAATCAACTTTTTACAGACAATACGTACTAAAACGTATGTGTCCATACTTATTACTTACAAATACTATTTAAATTAATAGCACTAGTCTTACATTTATTACTCACATTTAACTAGTAAGATGGAATATCTAATATAAGATTACTATAGAGTAAATGAAATAATAAACTTATCTAAGTAATATTCCAAAACGACTCTGATTAAGATAGCAGCCGCGATGCTAGGAGCACAAGGTCAGCCCTCGGGTCAATTAGCAATCAACCTTAACAACGCCTGGTTTCCGACTGTCTAATGATCAATTATTGCAATTAACTTCTGACCACATTTTTTTCACTGCTTAAATAACATCTGCAGTTTTGTTTCGGTCAGCTATTATAATCTAACTTAATATATATTATAACCTAGACGTCGCGGCAGACGCATCCTGCCCTGAAAAATAAAATCTAGACCCGACCCCAGCGCCACCTACCGGTTCTAATTGTGATCTAATCCATCCGTGAACTCAATCTAACACAAAAAAATCATTAAAATCGGTAATCGTTCTCAAGTTATTTTTTTTATTGCACGAGTTCAGCAGACAGACAGACAGCCCACTTGATGGAAAGCGGTTACTATCGTCTATGGCCATTCACAACACCAAAGATGCTACAAATGCTCTGCTGCTCTCTTAATGCCGGAACACAACTCAAGTTGTTATGGCGGCATACTCTAGACCAGGGTTGATAGCCATACAGACAGATAAATACCCTACCACCTGGCTGTGCGTTGTTTTGTCGCCTCTTGCTACAGGCCGCCCGACAGCAGGAAATTGTATTCTTTCTCCGTACCTGCACGGATATTTATAAACAGTTATGCGCGTACATACATTACTACGATTTATTTGTATAGAAGATGCGAATGTGAGTTTTTGTCTGTGATGCTTTCGCGTCTTAACTACGGAACAAATCGTCATGAAATTTTTCATACACGTTGTGAGGGGTATAGAAAAGGACTTAGGGTAATTTCATCCAGAAAAAGTACTGTTCCAAGGAATAGACATATATACCTGAAAAGGTGTCACTCCGATCGCGTTTTATAACAAATACATCATTATTGCAACGAGAGTGATAACGTAATTTTAATATGTTGCTCTAATGGTTAATTCCGCCTTCGCTAGATGGCGTTACGGTTATTTCGAATTAAAAATTAAGTAATATTTTCTTAAGTTTCCGTAACTAGTATACATAATTAAACTACATTTTAACGTGACGTTTACGTTTGTAATTTATTTGATTTTTATTATCCCGACGTTTCGGCCACTTTTCAGTGGCCGTAATCACAGAAGACAAAGATGTCAGGTGTCAATGAGTATTGTTAAACGTACGAAACGTCGGAATAACATAAATCAAATAAATTACTGCGCTTAAAACCGTTAAAACGTAGCTTTGTTATAAAAATTAAGTTTAAAATTTTTAAGGAGGACGTGTGGGACTCCTAACGGCACACGAACAGCTCGAAAATGAGAGCTTTAATGTCCACAATTCATAGCGGTCGCTGTAACCGAAATAGGTTTACACAGAATATTATAGCACAATATCTTGTGACATAATATATCGAGGTGAATATATGACCTAAAAAGAAAAAACAGAAACTGTTCGCTAATTTCTGTTTTTTGTTAAGGTACACAAAACGCTCGTAAATTCCTCAGGAATTAGTCTAGCTCACGTGCACATTGTTAGCAATAGTCGTCGCTTTCGTCGAGTGCTAGGCTGGGCCGTGTCGTTAGTCGTGACTCGGTCATTACCGCCAGCCCACATTGCAAAGTATACTTTTTCCTGGTATTTCACATTTTTCTCACTCGCCAGTACCATATAGCTTGTTTCCAGTATGATCAGGAAATATTTTTTTTGTCCTGTTATTAATCCCATAAAAATTAAAAAAACAAAGGACTTCTTTGATTAAGTTTAAGAGAAGCTTTTGGTCATAAGCGCGGAATTGATAATTAAGCCTAGGACACACTATGGTTTTTTTGCTGCTAGCGGTTATGCAGCAATTTTTTAAATTTAGATTTGATGGATATATTTCGAATCACATTCGATTTTAAAAATGAAACGCAAATGTGGTTCGAAATAAATTTCTGACTGTTTATGTAACATCCCTACTAAAATTAAAATACATAAATTTTTTTTCTTTCCTGTACAAAATATTCAGGCATAATTTTAGTTTACTATTGAAATAACATAAAGTATCAGAGCTGAATTTAAAATAATTTAACGCCCAATAATAAAATAAATTCTATTTGTTTACAATATAACATAACATTATATTATACAACTCTTAAATTATACATTATACGGCCTCTGTGGTTGAGCGGGGTAAGCCTTTGCCGGTTTACCTCACTGCAACGTAGAGGTATGGTAAATTTTATAATTGCGGCCATTGCTAGCAGGCTACACCAAACAAAAATGTATTGGGACTGGTTGCAGATTGCTGCATAGAATAGTTAATTTAATGTAAAATATATGTTAATGAAATGATTCAATAAAGGACTGGCCGACTGACCGACTAATAGATATTTGTTAATTTTAATTTTTTAAGGTTTAATTTAATAATAACATTATATAAAATTTGTTGTAATTAAGGATCTTTATGTCTGAAATAAATAAATTACTATTATTTAATTTTGGAAACGATTTTCTCCGTTATTTATCTGGGTGGTTTGGGTGTCTGGGATTGGCCCCAGAGTAATCCGTTGTATATTACCCATAACTTAATTTGAGGGTATACAATGTATGTGTTTGTCTGCCGATTATTATTATTATATGTATGTCTATCCAGACTACAGGCCATAAAAATGGCCCGGACTTTTGGAGGGCCTGCGTGGGGCCATGGGAAGGCCAACACGTAGAAGCCCCTTAGCAAATTTAATATAAATGTCGCGTAACACTGACCGCCGATTGTCCCTGTCTACACCATATAAAAATGACAAGCCCCGGTAAATGTAGGACTATTGTAGGGAATAAAAACAACTGCTAGAGGCGTTACAGATCGGAGACTATGACGATTATGGTATTTGCCCGTTACAATGCTCAAAGAACATGGAAAAAATGGGCAGACGGTGAATCGCCACTAACTGCATAGGTCTATAAAAGTGCCAATATTGACGAGGGGCAACATCGGTGCGAGTGGCTAAGGGGTATCGAGAAGTAGACTAAAAGTTCACCGAAGCTACTTCCAATGTTAGGCCATTTATCACTTCCACTTCTGGAGCTTGAGTCTTAGCTCTAGCAATCTCCACTCCGTGCCGGCTGGCTAAGGCACGCACGGAGGCAAGGGCCTTGTCTTGGCTCCCGGAGTCAGGTCCGAGGTGTCGCTACTCACCTAAGGCTTTGCCACAAAGCCCCCCTGGGGGTTTATTATTATTTCACATATATTTAACTTCAGATTTTTTTTACATATTTCTTTAAATATATACTATATAAAAAAAACACAAATTCAAAAAAAATATTATTATTATTATAGTTGTGTTCTTCGATCAATAATAGTATTGTTGATCGAAGGTTGTGTTGATTCAGGTCTTACAAATATTAAATTTATTCAACTAATTCCTAATAAATATAATCAAAATAAAAGCCATACTATCTTATTTAGGTAGGTCTTGTACCATTGAACGTCATTATTCTACACAAAGAAAATCGTCTTCTAAATAAACAACTATGCAATCTGATTTTTAGTTTTTTATTTGAAATCAAGACTTATTAGTCGTCTGTTGCTATTTATACATTGTTTTTTCTTAGAAGATCATTTTCGTATATTACAAACAGGAGTTTCTTCAATGAATTAATACACTATTTAAATGATTTTGAAATATCTAAAATAACTTATACCACATCTAAAGTTACATATCACAGTAGAAAATGTTTTATATTAATCATCTAAAGACACAATTATAAGATTTTATCCAAAAAAAATCTTATAAGATAAACAAGGTATATAAGAGCAACCATAAAGTTTGGCGGGAACTATAATTAACTGGTATGAATTAACACATCAATGACATTCATATCTAGCGGTTCTAAGTTTAAAACGTTCGCGAGTAAAAGCCCCGATGAGTTCTAGGCCTTATATTAATTGACTACACAACGGTCAGTATCAAGAAACTCGCACTCAAAACCAGTCATGGTACTCGTCAAGCTGAACCTATACCTTCGTGTACTCTTTCTGTGTACTTCGCTATCACGTCACGCGCCACGCCAGTCACCGGTGAAACGGCTGCGTGTGCGACCGCGCTGCGCCTGCGCATCCTGCCGTTCGAATTCGAAAATTTTCTAAACGTGACGCAAAAGACGGTATTGTGCGGTTGTGCCAATTCGTGCTGGAGTGCTGATACCATCTATGTTACCAATACACAATAAGCGATTATCCAATGAAGTGAAGTGAGAATATGTGACGTATTATTGTGCGATACTGTTTATGGTATACCATCGCGTACATATTTTTATGGTAAGACATTATTATTTTTCAGTTATATCGTTTTCAATTTAAAATTAACATTACATTCTCAAGTAATCATTAAAAGATTTGTTAATTTAATATTTAATCTTTAAGTTAACATGAATCTGTCTATACTTAAATGACACTTCTTTGTTATAAATAGCGAAAAATCGATTTAAGCCCATGCTGATACTAAACTAAAGAAAATTATTGTATAAAGAATTAATCAATGCAATCAATAATTTTAAAAAAATGTTTTTGCACCATGGCATTATTTCTAATACAATTTCTTTTAAATTAAAAGTGTGATTGCGCTGTACATTATGAAAAAAGTATAAAAAGTTTATTCAAATATAACGATTGATTACCTACATATATGTATACCTAGATACTAAGAAAGATGCATAAGTATAGGAAGTTTAATAAAAGGTGATAAAAAATCTCGGAGTCGTCCTCTTTATTTCAGCGGAACAAGTTTGTCCAGAGCTAATTAAAGGGTTTCATACATCACTATCTCAATATGCAGGTTTTTTTACAGTATTACGTCTCCAGTAGACCGTGTTAAATGTATATGTTAACATATACACGTATATGTTAACTCAGAAAGTTTGCCTACAACGGTGCATGCTCGTTACCAGGATACAAAGCCATGGCGATTTGAGAAATATAAAAAATCTCGTAATTATTTATTTATATTAAGTTACTGCAACTACTGACACAAATCTTTACCAAACTTAACACTAGCTACATATGTGTATAACCTATAATAAACAAATCATTAAGCTGCATCTGTTTACTTAGGCTACTTTCTGATTTGTTGGCGCGGAATCGGTATACGCGCTACCGAAAACTCGCCTTGTGCCTATATTTCAACTTTAAAGATAAGTAGCTACAATTTTACCATACAATTGTTTGAATTATGTTTATAGATACCATTGTAAGTAGCGTTGTTTTTCATCTTATAAATCGCCGGTTTTTTTTAAATAAAAAATGAATAATTTTTCGAAATGTCACTTTCTTCTCACAAGAAAGTGATAAGTATATCAGTAGTTTAATTGTGCACAAAATAAACTTCATGCACAAAAGAAATTTCTGGAAGTGCTTAGTCTTGATATACTGAAATAAAATACATACATAACAGACTTAAAAAATACCGCAATTAATCCTAGTTTCATCATACATTTTACAAATATAATTTCCAAACGGTGCTTAGTAGAGTATAGCGCAAAGTCGTAACAGTGGATCGTCATACCTCTCACACATAGTTATTGCCATGTTCTCGATGCATATTAATGCAAACCGCATAACAACTCCTTGCCTCCTACAATGTGGTTGCGACACTTCCTGGTATACCTGCTTGCATGTAATAAGAAATAACACTGCACGTGTTTAATTATACTTTTATTTACACAGCGTTTCTAATCCGATCGGACCTTTTCTCGGACCTATTTCTTATAAACAATGTAGAGGATATCATGTTACTTAGGATTCCTATAATTCAACACAGGAAAGCTACAAATATAAGCTAGATACTTAGATATTAAGATTTTTAGCCCTTGCAAATATTTTGTCAAATGTGAATTATTCGCTAGATTAAACCACAAGTATAATTATTAAATTATATATTACAAAATAAACTTTACTGCTGAACAAGGACACATATGTTTCGATAATATCGTGACTTGGTGTGCGTGACGTCTTCGTCACACTTGATGTTATAATTCCACCGTATGCATTAATTTAACACCACGGCCACGGCGATTTTACACATTATTTTGACATTTCAATATTGCCCTCTAGAGGATATTTATTGAGTTTCATAGGAAGTTTAAATATTATTTACAATGCCCTACACGAGATCTACGTATGAGTACACTAAGTTGAGAAAGAACTTTGGACGGCAGCCCTTATTTCAAGCCGGGCCCGGGGCAATTTTAGATTCCATTTATCCTAACAAGGTAGACCAAGAACAGTATATTCTACAAAATCCTGTTCACCAGGAAGTACAAGCAACAATGCCTCAGTCGGAAAACTATTCAAACACAAAACAAATTACAATTCATGATGCAGGTATAAATCATACGGAAGGTGGCTGGCCACGCGAAGTTCATATGTACAATGAAGACCATACTTTAAGGCATAGGCGTCGTGTTATGCATGACGATAATTATGTACATGCAATAAAGAACCTAGCACCAATGATGGAACATTATGTTGATCAAAATAACGCGATCGAAATGTATCAAGCGTATTTTGACAAATTTAGCCCCCAGCATCCAGTTGAAAATTACAACGTAAGAATCTCTAACACATTCCATGATCAATTTCAAAGACCGATTTCTTCTATAGTGTGGACCAACGAAAAATCGTCCAAATTAGTTGCAGCTTATTGTAACAAACATTATTATTTTAAAGGAAAAGAAGATATATCGAATGAATGTTACATGTGGGATACATGCAAACCAACCAAGCCAGTTTATACGCTTAATCCAAAGAAGTCTTGTTGGCAATTAACGTGCTCACCAGTTTCTTCCGATTTGATAATTGCTGGTCTTTCAAATGGCGTGGTTAACTTGTTTGATGTTCGAAAAGGTAAAAATGCGGTATCTAGTAGTTCAATATATAATTCCCATAGAGAACCTATTACAGCATTACTTTACACACATTCTCGAACGAATACAGAATTTTTTACTGGTTCTTGTGATGGCCGATGTCTTTGGTGGGATTTGAGAAACTTTAAAAAGCCATTGAGTACTCTAGCAATGTCAATAAAAATTCAAGCTGGCGAAAAACCAAATCTGGGTAATGCTGAAAGTATAAGTGCATTGGAATTTGATCATGGGTTACCTACCAAATTTCTTTGCGGAACAGATTCCGGGTTCGTAATTAGTGTTAATCGTATGGGAAGATGTCACTCTGAAATATTGTCATCGTTTTGGACCGCTCATTCAGGCTCTGTACGAGCTGTTCATCGCAGTCCATGCACTTTACGTATGTTTTTAACTTGTGGCGATTGGTCAGTTCGCGTGTGGAGCGAAGAAGTACGCACTGCTCCTATAATCGTGACGAGGCCGTATCGTTACGAGGTAACTGACGCTGTGTGGGTACCAACACGATTTTCAAGTTACATGGTTATTTGCGCCGGTGGATTATTTTATTACTGGGATTTTCTTCGCTCTTACAAAAAACCCATTCTAACCCTGCAAGTTTCCAAATACGGGCTTACAAAAATATCTCCTCATACCGAAGACCAGTTACTTGCTATCGGTGATAATAATGGGTCCATGTTTTTACTACAACCATCTGATACTTTATCGGATCCAAGAATTTACGATAAAAATCTTATGTCGCAAACATACCAACGTGAAACTAGACGTGAACATATTTTGGATAACCGCTTAAAAGAAATACGTTTAAAAGCCAAAGTAGAGGAAGAGCTGGTTGTATCCAAACAAGCTAGAGATATTCTTGATGAAGAACAAATAACAGTGAAATCTGAAATGGATTATTTTAATATAATAAAAGAAGAACTTCATGAGATGGAAGGGATGCCTAGTGTGTATTCATTGTCTTAAAATACTTTAGCCTTATTCTAGTCTTTACGTGAATATGAAACAGATTAATAAATTTGAATTTTCTTTCAAGATTATGTACATTACCACGATATTGTTAAAGCATAAAAGTCTGTATATGAAATAGATTTACGTATGTAGTTTGATTTTTTATTTTGTTTGTATTAAATTGCTTGCTTATTAAGAAATATTACTGTTTATAGACATCACGCAACGACTTTCAAGTAAGGAGGAATGGGTAATGCTAGTTAAACCTCATGGCTATACTAGTAAATAATTAGAAAGCTAAATACAATACACCTATCTTATACTAAAACATAAAGCTCAAGAGTTTGTTTGTTTGATTGCATGCGCTAATCTCAGGAACTATTGGTCTCATTTGAAAATTTATTTCAGTGTTAGATAGCCCATTTATCGATGAAAGCTATAGGCTTATATATCATCACGCTAAGACCAATAAGAGCGGAGCACCAATGAATAATGTTTCAAAATCGGGGAGTTTTTTAATTTACTTTTTTTACTATTCCACGTGGACGAAGTCGCAAGCAGAAGCTAGTACTAATATATAAAGCTGAAGAGTTTGTTTGTTTGTTTGCTTGAACGCGCTAATCTCAGGAACACTGGTCCGACTTGAAAAATTCTTTCAGTGTTAGATAGCCCATTTATCGAGGAAGGCTATAGGTTATATATCATCACGCTAAGACCAATAGGAGCGGAGTACCAATGAAGAATGTTTCAAAATCGGGGGTTTTTGAAAACAAATTCCACGCGGACGACGTTGCGTGCACAGCTAGTTACATATAATTGTATTTTTAGGACTTCAACCCCTCTTATTTTATTTATAACTTCTAACAAATAACATTCATCCCGGATGTAGTACGCTGTGTAGAAGCCCGCATGTCTCCCCAGATCCGGCGAGCCGTCGACAATCTACGACTCATGACGCCGTGGTATTACGAAACGACAAAATTAACCTGACCCACTAAGATTCAAGTGCTAGATTTTTGGCGTCAACTTGATCTGAAGTTTTGTACAACATTTATTTTCAAAAAGTATAAATTTTATTTTAAACAAAACCTCTACTTCTTCGTATCCGACTAGGTCTCTATGTTCATACCTTTTATACCCTGTAAAATATAGAAATATCATTTTTTTTAAATAAACTCCTGTTTTAATATCTAAAATTTACATAAAAATCTATTGAGCCTTTTGGGAGGCTATTCAAAACAAACTTCCAAAAAGAATAAAACACAAAAATTCTTAAAACGTCCTTTATGTTTAATTGGAATTTTTTGTCTGAAACGAAAATAATAGTCTATTTTTCTCGTCATAAAAAAATTGACAGAAACCCGACATGTGAGAAAAGTTACTGAAATAGATTGATATAAAATCTATATAACAGATCATCAATTCATCAGTACTCCACAACATAGTTACCAACAACAAGACATTCTTATAAAAAACTTAAATAAGCTAGCTTACTTTACTAAAAAAAATCAATAAAAAGAAAATTCAGTTATGTGTTATATAACCGAAATCATAGACATCCACTTGGATTTCAGTATAAATGTACGATATACAAAGATGTAGTCCTAGATCATATATTATAATACCTTTATGGTTGTAGTTACTGTAGTTGTATTTAAGTGTAGTTATTTTAGTATAAAACTTAGTGAAATGTATGCAACATGTGATTTTCGAACTGCCAGAAGTAGTTCCTTACTTAACGTAAATTAATAACTTAAAATAGCCGGTATGATGAGTCGCTATCTATTTACCTGAGGAATATTTTAAAACTGAATATTCATTAATAATTAACTCTAGTTAATGCACAAATCACATGAAGTTACTAAAAGACCGTCAGCGGGGAATATACCCACTAAAGTAGTATAGTAAATTACTTGTTCTTGTATGAATACAAAGGTACGTCAACCAACTTTCACCGCTACTAAAGTACTCGAACAACCGAGAAGTGACGCTAGAATTGTATGAGCAACGACCGGATAAAGTAACGTAGGTACAATAGTTGTTTCATCTAATATATCTACTGTTTTCACCTTAATTAATTAATCATAAAGTCTTAAGTAACTAGTTAATTAATGAAGAACAGAATTCATTTATACATAAGTGGCTTTCCAAGCGTACTTGCGATTGCGTAAAAACCTATTCCACAGTCCACAGACAACTATTTCGGGAATCAAAAGTGTAAGGTGTCATAATATTAACATTTTTTTTGCCATACACACAACTAATTGTTGAAAGGTTAGGTCCGTGGGGTCCATCGGCAAAGGGTTTCTTCAAAGAAATTTGTAAGAAACTCTTTGATACCACGAGTGATCAGAAGGCTACAGCGTGGCAATGTAGCCAGCCTTCTGGGGTCGCTTCCCTCTGGCAGCGATTTGTTACATACTTTATATTGATTCGTTTATAATTTAGTTTATTTTAAGTATTTAGTTTAATTTATAATTTAGTTTTATTTTCTTTTAACATTATTTATCTATATAAAATAACTGGCTGTGCCCGCGACGACGTCCACGTGGAATTTGTTTTCAAAACCCCCCGATTTTGAAACATTCTTCATTGATGCTCCGCTCCTATTTGTCTTAGCGTGATGATATATATATATATATATATATATATATAGCCTTTAGCCTTCCTCGATAAATGGACTATCTAACACTGAAAGAATTTTTCAAATCAGACCAGTAGTTCCTGAGATTAGCGCGTTCAATCAAACAAACAAACTCTTCAGCTTTATATATTAACATAAGATAAATCTGTAGACAAGTAGAGTTTGTACGATCAATTTACAAATTAACAAATGTCGTTGATACCTTGGGAGATGAGACGCCCGCCCCCTTGTTTGGGTTACAACGTGTGACGATACGTTGGCGACTTCCCATCTTCCAGAGACTGCCGTGACTGCCGGGGAGGCTGCTACATATCAGGAAATCGTGATACGTCGCCAATATGTATCCATTGGTAATGGGTACATATTTGTGGCTTTTGGGGTGGAGACTCTGGGGCCGTGGGGACACGAGGCTTATCAACTTTATTGAGACCTTTCAATACGATTGAAAGAAGTCTCGCGTAACCGAAACGCTAGCATGTAATTTGGACAACGTATTAACATTGCCATACTGCGTGGAAATGCGGCCAACATATTGGGAATGCTTCCCACCGACAGTGACCTGGAATCCATTTTTCATTTGTAAATATGTATTTATGTATATAGTAGTTTTATTTTTAGGTTTTTTTAATATTGTATAATGTAAATAACTGTAAAAATATGTTATAAATAAAGATTAATTGATTTACTAAAGAGAAAAATGAGGGGGACTAGTTCAGACCAGCAGATTACAAAAATATCATTTTTAGAATTTTTGTTTCTCTGTCTGCTAGAGCATCAAGTGAAAGTTACTAAATGGATTTAAATGAAACTCGACGCAGACTTAGCTTATTAACATTTAGGATACCTTTTATCCCGATGAATAACGTCGTTTCTGTGACGTAGACAAATGTAAGCTAAAAGACGGCGCTGCGGACGCTTTTATTGTGCCGCCGTTGCAATTTACTAGCAAGTACATCGTTTCACTGACACATACTAAAAGTAAACAACGAGATATTCGGTTCGTTCCCAAGCCGATTTTTTTTATATTGTATGAGTTCATCAGACAGGCAGATGGCCCACCTGATGGGAAGCGGTCACTATCGCCTATGGACATTTATTTATATATTTAACACCAAAGGTGCTGTCACTCTCTAAATGGAGACTGGAACCTACCCACTAATGCCGGAACACAAGTCAAGGTTTATTATTATTCATAGAATTCCAATACCCTAAGGTAAAAAATATCTTTATGGTATTTATGATCTCACACCGATGTCTATGTTTATGTGTGCCATAGCTAAGTATTTCAAGAACTACTTATTCACGTACTTATATAAGAAACTATAGACATATACAAAACAGTAATCAAACAAAACTTTTGTAATACTTGCAACAACTCAAGAAGGGTTTATGGTAATAACAGAACAGCAACTGGTCACTATACTTATAATCAGAGAAACTTACTGTTTAAATACATTTCATACACTGCCTCTACACACTAGGCAGACATTTTTAGAACACCTCGCCATCCTTCCAACAATTTTACAGTATAAGAAACTTAGCAAATTGGCACAACCGATAGCGGATTGAAGTCATTGATAAACTATTTTAATTAAAAAGATTATGAATGACAAAAATTTATTACATTATTGTTTGGAAATTTTAGATAATATTTTATAAGATATTATATTTAAAGTTTTACATGTAATAAATCGAACATAGTAAAAATCTATCGAGTCTGCCAACATGAAAATGAAATATAGTAAATACCGTCTATATACAATTGAGAGATTTTTAATTATAATCTACACAATTACCACATCGTGTTAGGGATAAATATTGTTACATAAAATTATGGTAAATTATAGAGGACTACTCTATACAAAACAGGCACTAATCACAATAAATAAAATATAATATTATTATTCAATTACTGAAATGGCCGATAGTATCGTTTAGAAATAAGAGTGTACATAACAAAATTAATTATTTACCGTAAAAAGAAACATGACAAGAACAACTATACAACTAAATAAATGTAACATTTTGTTGCACGTTTTCTCAATATTTTCATTTAATTCTGAATGTAATCAAAACTTCTACAAACCTTATTCATCAGAACTCTAAACTGCTGTTAAATAATCTAATATTTTCGTAAGAACGTGTGAAAATGTAATTATTTAAGTAATTAATCCACATTGGTGTACAATTTATGAGGAATGTTGCATTCACGACACTAGTAATTCACAGCCAAGTAGGTTAATATCTTATACCCTTAAAAGCAGGTTGCAGATGTATATTATTTTCTTAAGTTTTCGCGACTTGTATACATAATAAAACTACGTTTTAACGGTTTTAAGCGCGGTAATTTATTTGATTTTTGTTATTTTTGTCTTCCGTGATCACGGCCACTGAAAAGTGGCCGAAACGTCAGAATAACAAAAATCAAATAAATTACAGCGCTCAAAACCGTTAAAACGTAGTTCTATTATTAGATATATAATATATTAATTAATAAAGTCAATAGATCAGACTCGATTACCTTTAATCAAGTATGCTATTCAAATAAAACACGTACAGGTTTCATTTATTCTAAGTATTTGACTTCTCATCACAATAAAATAAAAATTATTACAGTAACATAATTACTAATTCATTTTAATTATTAGGTATTACTTATAATAAATGAGAAAGTATTTGTATGATTGTTTCTTCTTCATAGGCTTAGATAGGAACTGATTATCATGAAATATGGTTTATATTCAAAAATTGTTCAGCTAGCTTAATTATTTATATATATAATACAGATGGATGCAACAATATAATATGTATCTATACTTATTAGCCCAATAATAATTTTTATTTTTGATATTTGTTCTATCGAAAGATTTGTTAAGAAATTTTATTTTGTAACTAACACTTGTATTTTTTGGGAAAAAATAAAGATGAAAATTATTATTATAAAGACTATTACCTATTAAGCCAAAGTACAGACAGTGTTACACTCACACACACACTGGTATCACAAAGAATGTGAAATCAAACATGATTTCTAATGAACTTTTTACATCGTAGGTGGAATCTTAAGTGAACTCGCTAACAACGCAAAAACGTTCTAACAAAGGGGCATATTGGTTCATAAATTAACACGAAGCATAACAAACAAAGCATATAAATATTGAAAGCGCATCACATGTGGGTGAAATCTGTCGGCCAGTGTTGATATCGAATGCCAATGTCAACTAATTTGCAAACCCGTTGTACTGTTATGAGACAATCCGAGACGAGACCGTTTAACCCACATCCCAATTAATCTAATCTACAATCAAACACCACGCTGTTTCATAATTGATAGTATATTTAATAAAACTACGTTTTAAGCGTGGTAATTTATTTGATTTTTGTTATTCCGACGTTTCGGCCACTATTCAACTATCAGCTGTCAGCTCACAGCTTCAGCATGTCAAGCGAGTTCTACAACGCAATCAGCTGAAGACTCCACACCAACGTCACAAAGGCCCTAAACCACCTTCAGTTGAGCGGTGCCCTGCTAGTCCTGCTACCCTACCCTACATCAAGGGGGTCACAGACATAATTGGTCACATCCTCAGGCGAGCTTCAATCAAAACATATTTCAAGCCGCATAAAAAGATTACCCAATTTTTGAGACCTGTGAAATGCAATATCCCACTCCAGGATGCAGGTGTCTACAAGCTCGATTGTGAGTGTGGATTATCATACATTGGGCAAACAAAAAGAGCATAAAAACACGGGTAAAAGAACACATTGCTGACATGAAACACACAAGGTCTACGAAGTTTGCGATCAGTGAACTCACGCTGGATAAACCCAACCACTACATCAGATTCGATAACCCACAAATCCTTGCGAAAGAGAATCGTTTAATACCTAGAATGATGCGTGAGGCTATTGAGATCAAAAAACACCCAAATTTCAATAAAGAAGATGGTTGGCAAGTACCACCTGTTTGGGATCCGATCATCAAAACTATCAAGACCCAAACCCAGCAAAAACCAACTGCCAGACCTCAGGACACTGTGAGCTCTTTTTGCGTGCACCGGAACACAAACCAACTTGACTTATAATTTCTTTTATTTGTCCTTCCCCCCATTTTAATATTATATAAAATTATTAGAGCTAGGCATGTTTGCTGAAGAGTTTCTTGCGCCGCTTCTTCTCTTCAAGCCATAACATGTTACGAAGCGGTGGTAAATTAGATTAGGCTCCCATAGAGATAAATAATAACCATAAACAAAATTAAAACTAAATAATTAAAATGATCAAGTTGGCGATAGGCTAAATAAAAGTTTAAAAATACTCGTTGATACTTGACATCTTTGTCTTCGGTGATCACGGCCACTGAAAAGTGGCCGAAACGTCAGAACAACAAAAATCAAATAAATTACTCCGCTTGGTTTTAAGCGCGGTGATTTATTAAAACGTAAACTACGTTAAAACGTAGTTTTATTATGTATACAAGTCGCGAAAACTTAAGAATTTTTTTTTTTTAAATATTATATGTAATAGAACGTTTATCAAAATTCTTTTACTTTAAATAAAACTATGTTTTAACGGTTTAAAACCGTTATTTGATTTGATTTTTATTCCGATGTTTCGGTCCCTTTTCAATAGCCGTGATCACGAAAGACAAAGATATCAAGAGTCAATGAGTAATATTAGTCTATTTGTATATTATGTAATAATCGACAGACAAACACACACATCGTATATCCCTAAGCATGTAACGCTTGTGTTATAGGTAATATACAACGGACCACTCTGGAACCGATCCCAGACACCCAGGCCATAGTATATAACGGAAAGTTTGTTTTACGAAATTACCATACCAGGAAAATGGAACCCAGAGCCTCTGCGTTCCAGTGAACTCGGTCGGCAAAGACTTAGCCCATTCAACTACAGAGGCTGCGGTTAATTATAGGATAAAAGTTTATTTTTCCAGTTTAAGATTTTGAACAAATGTTTCTAGTTGGATACAATAACAGAGTAATCGTTAACTAATACTCTAAGTAACATATGTATGGAATTTCATACTACTCTAAACTAGTCTTTTTTGTTTTTGCTTTTCTGACACATGCATTGAGGGCAGAATTTGTGAATGATTTTATTTAGTCAATAAATATATAGGGGAACTTCCGCGAAACCTGCAATCATTATTATATTGCCTGAAGGAAACAAAAATATGGACGGTATACCTGATAGAAAGTGATTACCTCAAACAATGGAAGTTTGTACCAGGAGTGTCACCACCTCGTTACCACCTTCAATGAAATATCATGACGCCCTCCTTAAATAACCCCATCCCGTAACTCAAGAGACAACTTGACGAAAAATTCTCTTCAGATCATTATTGTACACGGGAAAAAAGCTCGCGAGAACCGTTACCTAGTTGAGCGTGATAACTCCAGGAAATGGAATTTAATATCCCACCGATGACGGGATGTTAATTAAGAGCACCATTCTCTGGTTAACGAACATGAACCTACCTCGTCTCGTCTCGTAGCCAAAATAGTCAAGAGTACGGGACCGTTAAACAAAGAACACGCTATCCGCTTACATTAAAAAATCAGACAAATGTATAAACGGTATAAAGCAAGTCATGGTCTTAGGTCTAGGGGTTAAATGTTGAACTGCTAGTGTGATAGACCAAAAAGTATCCACTCATACTTATGAAAACAGAACATCTAAGATTGTTTTTATATGAAAACGAATAAAAGCGTAATTATTGTTAAGTATTTAAAGACATCATGCCAAAGAGACTTTCTGTTCACATTTTATTATTCAAATGATTCGGTAATGCGTTTTATTTTAACAATGGTCGTCGACATAATAATATTTATTATAATTGCACCCGTCGGTCGGCAGTCACAAAAATTAACAAACATTAATTACCACTTGTTTTAAATTTATCATCACGTTTTATTTGTAAAACAACGCAAGTAATTAATAACTCTTCAAATTAGTTTCGACTTTCATGTCTTGTAAATGCTGCGAATTAAAAATATAATATAAATATCAACTTAAAGAGATAGCCAGGAAATGCTGCCTGACTGTCAAAATTAAAAGCGGACTTCAACATAACACAATCTATACTACTTCGATTATGTAATTGTAATCAAAGCTATAGTGGAGTTTTTAGTAGGAACTGAAAGGGGACGTTGTACTGTGCAGTTTTCTTTGCTAAAAATGTGTAAAATTACTCTAAAATGAACAATAGTTGTAAGGTATTTTGAGTAGTAATTATGTATTTTTGTGAGAAATGTGAACTGTATAGTCAAATTTGGCTTTTCGAATTTTCATAAGGACTCCGTTGAATCCCACAATTCAGCTGCACGACACGAATTTGTCTGTATGGACTAAGATTCCTTTGCCTGCCATTGTGGCAAATACTAACTACTCAAAGCTATACTACAATAACATTATACTTATATGCATATATACATTCACATTGCCACAAGTAACGTTGTAGTTATGATAGTACAAACACAACAGTTGGTTCCCACCATTAAACAAGAAATAAAAATATCTTCGTTATCTGCTTTATTAAGAACCAGACGCCTTTAGGGATTCAAATGACTTATTGCTGCACTCAGCTTAAATAAGAACAAAAAACTTTCAAAGCAGACCCATTCTAAGAAACTGACATTAACTTATGCTGTATTCTTACCCCGTTATTCATAGTATTTATACGAGGTTTATAGGTTCGTTCGAAAATAATTAATATATGTGCTTTTCGCATTCTAGATACTATTATGAATAATACTTTCATTAACGAGCTCATATAACTATTATAAGTAATAATTATAAGGGATTATAATACATGTCCATGTTTCATAATGTAAACTACAGCATGGCGGTAAAATGCTAGGAACCACATTCGCCCAGTAAAGGCATAAAGTTCAAGACTAGCTGGCGTACGCCATTCTTATTTCGCTTCTTGATGTTCTATTATCTTTTTATATATAAAAATCAATTGCTGCTCGTTAGTCTGGCTAAAATTCAAATACGTCTTGACCGATTTTGATAAAATTTTGTATGTGTTTAAGTGGGTTCCCGAGATGATTTAAATTGACTATTGGACCCTGTAAGTGACTAGATATTTATTTTTTCAGGACATGACAACTTCTGCCAGGCCTACTAGTTTGAAATATATTTTTATTAGATTCAGTCAAAGTAAGTCTTTAAACGATGTTTTTAATATGCCACTAAACAGCACACGATGCACACCTTTCTGTCAAAGGTTGTTCGTCCGGCCTTTGTATGTCACATAATTTTTTCTCAGATACAACTGAATCTACATGGTAAAATTTTGCATAAAGATATATTCAATATGCTGCTACATACTTGTAGAGTTAAATCTGGATAATAAAGAATATCCAGAGGTGGCCGTCATACATTAAATGAGGATTGTATTGGTCTACACTCTACATAGTTGTATGAAGTATTGTTAGGTAAATATTTAAAAATCATTATGATATTTAGCAATTTATATTTATACTTTTATTATCCGTGCAGGAACGGAGAAAGAATACAATTTCCTGCGGCCGGGCGGCCTGTCGTAAGAGGCGACAAAACAACCCACAGCCAGATGGCTACACAGGATTGCTACCACCCTTGGTCTAAAGTATGTCGCCATAACAACCTTGAGTCGTGTTCCGGCATTAGTTACCAGGTTCCAGTCTCCCTTAAAAGAGCAGCAGCGCATTTGTAGCACCTTTGGTGTTGCAAATGTCCATAGGTGATGGTAACCGCTTTCCATCCAGTGGGCCGTCTGCCTGTCTGCTGAACTCCTGCAATTAAAAAAAATACTAGAAATTGCCCGCGACTTCGTCCACACTTGACTTGAAATTCCTGCGGGATTGCCGGGAAACAAAGTACGTGCGTGGAATTTAAAAAATAATGTAATCGTTTTATTGAAAACTGTATCGGAATATGCTAATTTTTATGTACCCGAACAACTTTAAACCGCTACCGGGAAAATTGCCGCGGGATTCTTGAGATAAAAAAAATCACGCATTTTATTACATAAAATTCGCTATCGATCAGTGAAAAAATGACATTGAAATTCGATTTTTTTTAATTTGGTCATTTTAAATCATTTCCAGAAAATTCATGCGGGATTCGCGGGATAAAAACTAGCGCAGACTTCAAATCTAAGAATTAGCTGTTGATCAGCGAAAACCGCACCAAAGTAGGCCCTACTGGGCCTATTTCGATGCGGTTTTCGCTTGTTACGTGAATCCCGAACAAACAGACAGACCAGCAAATAGACAAGAATTATAAAAAAATGGCATCATGTTCTCCATCGATTATATTAGTTAGTATAATATTAGTATATAATAGTATAGTCTATTCCAGTGAGTTTTTTTTAAATAGTTTCGATGTACAGACACGTCATGTTTAGAATTTTATAATATAAAATAGGCTATTTATATTTTAATTACGTCAATAGGCTATACTTACATAGATTCGTAAAAATTATAAATTATCGTCGATCCCTTTAAAATGAGCTAGTAGTTAAAAATTCTTTACTTTTAGGGCTAAAAAAATCTTACAATAAAATAAAATAAATCCGCAGTCAGTGAGTATGTATTCGTTACATGATTACTGGTATTAAGCATTTTAACAGGAAATACTGGACCGCTAATTATTTCTGCAAGTTTGTTTAACAGGAAACTTACCAAGGATAATTTATATAAGGTTGTATTTATAGTTGACAGTCAGAATTAAGTGTATTTATAAGGGAGACTAGGTTACATCATTGGTACGCAGTACTTCGTCATGACCTGCATAATATTATCAAAGTGCATAAATATGTAGCGAAGTAACTTTATATAAATACAGCTTACATCAACTGTGGAATTATTATAATGATTCAACCTTGAAACTTTGACATGCTCCTACCTAAGGGCACGTTCACCGGGTTCACCGCACATTAAGCATTCATACGTAATTATTTTTAAATTGCTATATCTAATTTAATATACCTTTAAACAAAAAGCTGTTGTAGCTTAGTGGCTAACGCACTTGGATCTCAAGCTCGGGATTCAAATGCGTGAGTACAAATTTTAAGACATTAAAATTATTTATACTCTCTTTTTAAATTAACTGGACTAAAATGACAGCTGCGATCGACCTTTTTTTGATTCATAAGTGAGTTGCGTGAGTTGAATCAATAACTCACCATTGTGAGTTGAATTCCACAAAATTTCTAAAGAAATTCTATTGTATTTAACTCACAGCGGTGATATACTCTAAGTTTGCAACATAAGAAAAGGTCAATCGCAGCTGTCATTTTAGTCCAGGTAATTAAAAGTCACAGTATATATATAATTCGACATGACATGACAAAACAGTCTGCACAACTGCTGCAAAATACGAAGTCCTAAGTTGCCGCAAATATTCAGCCTTCGGTAATGAATACATATTTGCGGGTTTTGGGGTCGAGACCCTAGGACCATGGGGACCTGAGGAGCCCAAGCTTCATCGGGACATAGCCAAGTAAATGGTAGATGTCTCACGTGACCAAAAGACTGGGCTATACCTCGAGCAATGCATTACTTTGCCATTCAACGTTCCAGCTAGTCTTTTGGGGATGCTCCGAACTGACAGATAATCTAGTTTAATTTTAATTGGTATATGTAGTTCATTTTAATAATGATATTTTAAAAGAAGGTGAGAGCATGGTACTTCTAAACCTGCTCTTTTATATGAAAATTTTATTAGAATTTATTGTAAAATGTGTAACTGTAACCTAACCAATTTTAAAAATACAATCATTTTCGCGGGATTTGAATCCAAAAAGTTTATGTGAACGAAGCCACATAGAAAGATCTAGTAAAAAAGTGTGTATATAATAAACACGGTTCATGCGATTATACATAGTATATTGCACAAGTAAACGTTTTAAGTATATTGATAACATTGAATAACTGATACTAATGTACAGTTATCTTGTAAATGATTTTGATGGCATTGAATTCTGCTAAAGAGCACTGACTCATTGTATTAGTTTCACAATAATGAAAGTGAATTATGAATACATTACAATCGTAGTCCTTTTCTCTCTTAAGATAATTTGTCAACCTTTTTCTGAACAATATTTAATCACAATGTATATGTCCATGTATTTCGACATGTTTACGTCAAGAATTAAGTAAGGGTGACAGAAGCTTTCTCCGTCGATCGTAATTGTTTTGATTCCTTACATCACAATTAATAGTTCTGAGTCAATAATTAAGCACAGAATCAGTAAAGGTGAATCGAGAATCCATTCTATTTCACTTGGATATCATCACTTTTTTATTTCATTCGGAGCATTCGGATCGCGAGGTTCGCTTATCTACTTTTTCTTCTTCATTTAGCCTGTATAATATTTATAATTTTAGAATAGAAGTGACCTTGGTAATACCGTAATCCGCCTTAGTCTAGTGTAGCGTATACCGTTCTTTCCTCAAAAAATAAAGACTTATAGGACGTTTACAGTCTGACATTATAGGTTTTGAGATTTTTATAAGAGCAATCGGATTGAACTATTTATCTAATTTTGTTTAAAGTTTCCAATTATTTTTCATACAGTAGTATCGCGATGGGCTGTGCAGTGCGATGACACAAGTGGCACTGGTGGTGCTGGCGCTGCTGGTGATGGCGAGCGCGGCGGCCGCACAGCTGCGACCTGCCGACGCACCACCTGCTGTCAACGACACACGTAAGTGAGTTTACATAAACAAAAAGAAACAATAAACACCTTGAGTGCTTACTCGTGTACAGCTTACGTACAACAGTACTGTTCTCATATTTGTGACGGCTCAGCCTAACACCAGTTGGTAGCGTTGGAGTCAGAGAAAAGAGCCGGGATCCTGGTCGGCAGGGACCGTCTTTTTAATGCTCGATTTCACAGTCTTGAACATAGACGCAAGGTTGCTAGACTGACGATCTTCTATCGTATGCGCTTCATGGGAGTGCTCCTTAGAATTGCACGCGCTGATTCCCCCATCCCTGTTTTACCATCTAACACCCAGACGCACCGATTTACGCCACGGTTACATGATGAAAATACAGTTAGTCGGGACGAAGCGAAGTAAATATGTTTTACTATAATACTATAGTAAAACATATTTACTTCGCTTACTTCGCTACTATTTAAAATTAACATGAAAAATTGCTTTAAATTTATATAATACTATATAAATTTAAAGCAATTTTTCATGTTAATTTTAAATACGCTGCGTCTGGTAAGCAATTTTAAACAGAACCATTTATTATTGTTAATGACAACACAAAAATTTACGACATTGAACCACAATATTTTTAATTTGAAAATCTGATAAATTTCACATTGTATGCGGTAGTTCGATATTAATCAATTGCAGGGTTCCAAACTTATTTTAAATTATACTAGAGTTAATGTGTGTAGTCTAGAGTAGTAGTAGTAGTAGGTCTATTTTACTTAAGCATATAAAAACTTATTTAGGTTTTTATATATCGCGAGCGAAGCCACGGGCAAAACCTAGTG
The DNA here is from genome assembly GCA_039645545.1 of Dendrolimus houi. Classification (NCBI taxonomy): domain Eukaryota; kingdom Metazoa; phylum Arthropoda; class Insecta; order Lepidoptera; family Lasiocampidae; genus Dendrolimus; species Dendrolimus houi. The sequence continues at coordinate 12,015,102 of CM077129.1, forward strand.
TATATTTATATAAATCTTCCTTGAAAAATTATCTAACTTAAACCCGCTTAAATATCCGTTGCGTGATTTAGGAGGAGTTAGCGGATATACAGACAGACGCGGAAAACGACTTTGTTTTATACTATGTATTATACTATAAGACAAAAAACATTAGCAACAATAAATAATTTCCGCCGCCTACCAGACGAAAACAAAATAATATATTGAGAAATTATAAATCATGATTTCATTTTATAATTCCAATCAATCATGCATTTGTTCGCTGTCAGTAATTACAATTGGTAAATACCATCACGTTTTACGATTGATTTCTCTTCGTATTAGTTTGTCATACAAGCTAATATGATCTTTATAGGAAGCGGATATTACGCTTTCGTTGTCAATGTTATGCAAAGTAATATAGAAGTGTTATTCAACATACGCCACTAAATAGAAATAATATTGCGCTAACATTATGAACCATCGCTCTAGCTATATTTGTAAAAATTGACCAAGTACTTAATTTACGCACAGTAAGGATTCCGTAGAGATGACGTACGTTCGCTATATTTGCCATTTATTTACAGCCGCTACAAAATGCATCCATATCCCAAAATTACTTTACAGATCTTTTTCAAACCAAATATTTATTAAGCACCTCTACCCACTTTGGTTCGTTTAAGAATTTACTACTCCAGAGTTATTAAGTTAGAGAACGAATATGTTCACAAATTTGTAAACAAAAAAACAATATCCCACAAGCACTGTTTTTATCACCTGTCAATTACAAGTTTGAATAAGACTATTCTATTTGACATCATCATGTCGAAGATACCTTTCTGATAAATAACATACATTTAAACATCATACCTGTCTAAAAAATGTATGTGACATAAGTAAACAAATAGATGTACGGATATGACGACTTTATAACGTTTTCATCTTTCTTCATTTGAGCACGGAACCCTAGTCCTGGCTCTATAAATTGTACTTTGCTATTGAAATTGAAATTCGCGCAATCCCGTGTACCTATTTGAACATACTTTTTAATTTAAACGGAATACCGTGTTTGTTTTTCTATGCACATGTTGAAATATATGCTTTAGAAGTTTATTTAGACTTTAGATAAAAGTTTATGAATATGATACGAAATTGTGGAACCAATACTAATATAAGAACATTAAATCAAATTAACTGAAATACTTATTATTATTATACAAAACATCATAGATAGATTTTATACGAGCATACCAACTTAAAACGTCATAAGTTAGTACACTCACGGAATTAAAATGTTCGTCACCTTAAAGTCGACTTTTGTTTGCACGAGTACAAGAAACAGTACTGTCAACATTTTAATAATTGTTACGTTTATAAAATACTAGCTGTGCCCGCGACTTCATCCACGTCGAATTTTTTTCTTGGGATCCTAAAAAAAATGTAGCCTAAGTTACTACTTATAACATCAGCTATCTGCCAGTGAAATTCCCGTTAAAATCGATCCATCCATTTCAGAGATTAGCCGGAACATTCAGATAGACAAAAATGTTTAAAATTGTTTTTTTATATAGGTACCGTATATACTGTCATATGCATTTAATAAGCTGTTATTCTGACGTCACAAACAGACACTTATTTTATTTATTTGTATGTATAGATAGAATCGTGAAAAAAGAAAATTGCAATGTTGGCAATGACAGACGCTGAGATTAACAATAAGAAACAAAGAGGATATAATCACTACGCTTATCATAAATATTAAAACCAATAAAAAGGTTTTACATATCTAAACAATCTTCTTAGACAAGATAGAAAATCAAACAACTTTGATACAAGTAATTTTAAACTTTATTGTCATACAGTTAAACGTAATTTTCTTTGGAACAGTCTGTTCTGTAACTTAGTTTGAAAAGGTAACATGTGCTCGTGGAACGTTAAAATTAATCAATTTGAAAACTGGCGAACTTTTTTATTCCGTGACTGTACAAGTGAAAAGGGTCAAACGGCACATTAATTAAATTATTATTGTTTTCAACGGTAATAATATAAAGTTATTTTTACGCTTGTATTTTTATATAATTATGTAAATAATATAAGAATTTGTTGCAACACGTGTCCGCATCCCTATTTATGCTTTGGTCCATCCCATATTAGATTAAGGATTAATTTAGGAACAACTTTGCAGTAATTTAGCCAGCTTACATTTTCAAGTTAGTAAACTCCGGGTCTAAGCGTGTGTTTAATTAAATTTTTGTTTATTGCTCATATAGTTTATCTTTTTTTAATATTATGTTCCAAGAATGATAGCCGTCACACGTCAATTAATTTCTCGTCTACCCTGAGCCTGCCTAAGTCTTTTTGTTTTTTTTTTTCTGTGGGTACTAATTACAATCTGAGCCACTAATAAAATTCATAAACTCGAGATACTGAATGAATTGTGTTCACTAAAGTTTTATTTATGGTATAAGTAACAGTAGGCTGTAAGTTTACTTACTCCATCGGTCCCGTTAATTTAACAGCAACGCACTAATCGCCATTGCAGTCGCTTTCTATTTGGAAAGTATTTAAAGCATGAAGTGAATAAACAGTGAAGTAATACAGATTTCCCCAGATAATACTATTTAATTAATAAGTAAATCATCGCAATATGACGCGGTAATGCAAAGCAATAATTAATATAAACAATGTTATAATCATAACTTTATAGACTTCCGTCTCCCCTATTTTTTTCAATAAATGGCGGACACAGAACGGACCAGGGTCTTGGTCTTTATATTTATATCTTCTCAACTGTGCAAGATATAGAAATGGAACATGATTTAAGATAAAATCACTCTTTGTATTCCCTAAAATTTTCCTTGATAACCGTTGAGACGAAGTCTATGAGAGATAAACCTTTAGGTTGACAAAGATTCTAAAAACGGTCATTTGTGATAAGTATTGATAAGGCGATGTCTAAATACGGGTTTTTATTTAAATCACAAAAATTACAAACAGACATTTCAATATTATTTATTAGTGTATAAATATCCAGATATTAAAAAATAACAACTAAGTTCAGACTCTTTACTTTACATTCAAGAATGTTAAGATTTCCTTTCCAATCAACAACCACTTTTTTTATTATTGCATGAGTTCAGCAGGCAGCCACCTGATGGAAGGCGGTTACCATCGCCTATAGACATTTGCAACACCAAAGGCGTTACAAATGCGCTGCTGCTCTCTTAAGGGAGAATGGATCCTGGCTACAAATGCCGAAACACAACTCAAGGCTGTTATGGCACTCTAGACCAGGGGTGGTAGCCATACAGACGGGCAAATACCCTACCACCTGGCAAACGTCCAGTTTCAGTTATTCTATGATCTCACATCGAATTTAGTGTGGTTACAACCAACAGTCATGCAGAAATCAGTTTTTTTGAAACAGTGATAAATGAGTACATTGGATTATATTTTTCATTTGTTATATTCTATAAACCACTTGAATGCACGTGAATGCTAGTGCATTCGAGTGCCCTCATTTATGGAATACGTATTTAAATTTAGTTGACTAATAAATTTCCCCGATTTCGTCCACGTTTATTAACTAATGATAAAATGTCTTTGAATGACAACGATTAAAATCATAATGCCAATCGAGATAATAAAATATTTCTGTTATATTTTATATTCCTTATCAGTTACGTGGGGTGGAAATTCGGCTAGGGTAAGCCGGTTGAAAAAACATACCCTATGATGCAAGCGCGGACTACACCGCTGTTGAAAAAACGTGTAACTTACGATGTATTGTCTTATTACAATTTGTATTTTTAATGTTGTAATCTTACCGCATATTTGAAAACAAAAGCTGGTGCCCTATCGGGTTATTATTTCATCCAATACGTGTGTAAAGCCGTAAAAACGCAAGCGCCAATAAATTTTCGGCCTTTTGGTCGTTAGTCCCTAGATTCTTAAAGGTAGGCTATGGGGAATCGAGTCGTATGAAGTCCACGCCACTGCTACATATTCCACCAAAGATTTCTTATATTAAGTTTAACTTTCCCATTTTTTAAGAACTTGTTTTCTTTGGTTATACAATCTAGTGTCATTATTTTTTAATTTAATTTGCTTGTAATTATAAATTAAAGTTGTGAATTTGTTGTGACCTATTTTATATAATAATAATAGCGCATAACTGCTGGGCGCGGGCTTTCCATTTTTATATGGGAAATTAACTTAATAATTACTAGCCATCGACGGGATGTTCACCCTTATTTCCTGGAGCTCCCACGCCCAACTACGCAACGGTTCTATAGGACGTATATTCCGCGTATAACAATGATCTGGAGGGAACTTCCCGCCGAGGCTTTCCCTGTGCGCTACGACATGGGGTCGTTTAAGAAGGGTGTTATAAAATTTCTTAAAGGCCGGTAACGCGTTGGCAACGCCCCGGTGTTGCTAACGTCCATAGGCGACGGTAACCACCTACCATCAAGTGGGTCATCCGCCTATTTGCCTGCTTCCGGCAATAAAAAAAACTTAATTATATTTTATATATTATTAAGTTATACATTTATAACACCAATCTGAAATATAATCGTGCATATCTACGTTTAACATTTAGTGTAACATCCTTATACACCCCCTTGGCCGATTCTTATATCTTACTATTCATTCACTTACCTTACAATCGGGTACATTTTGACATTACTTGTATGGAGCTTATGTCAAATGAACGATCGGTAAGATATAAGAACCGGAGGCTTCTCTATGGTTCGTAAAGAAGCCTTCAAACTTACCCTAACTCAATATGAATAAAACCGTATGTTTCTCTAAATTAAAACCCTTTTCTTTGTAAGGTTTAGTAATTAAAATATTCATGTATTACTTAAAAAGTTTTGTCTTTTTACTTTAATAAAAAGTCTTAAAGTTTTTGATTGCGTATTGTCAGTCTAGAGGGTTGTCCCGAAGAGCTCAATTTGAGCTAAAAGGCCGTCCTTTGTGAGTTCCACCTATGTATCTAGTTTTAAACAACCTAGTTTTTATGAGACCAGGCTCGAGGAATATATGATACCAATCATTGTATATGATCGAGAGGACCTGCAATCAATGTACAAAAATAACCATAAATCGACCAAATATAATCTGAAAAGATTCTATATTGATTCCCAAAGCAAAGCATCAGGCTCACTTGGGCAGACCTGGGACTAAAACAGAACCATATACTAGAATGACGAGAAATCCGCTTTAATTATCAAATCAAAAATAAATATTTGAATGATGATAACAATTCCTCGCCTCTGCTCGTATTTTTGATATAAAATTATAAGTTTGTAAATTCATTTTTTAAAATATCACTATATATCATAACCTAATGTATTCTACACGACTCTCTGCGGCACGAATAAAGCCATGAGGTTTCTGTGCCACAATCAAAAATGTTTTTTATATATATGAATGTAAGCATATTGGAAAAAAATTTAAAAAATCAGAGAAAAAATTATGATATATAATTTTCTTTTATTGATAGTATCGTTCTAATTTCTACAAAGCAAGCTTTGTATAGTTAAATTATTTTTTTATTATTTACGTGTAAGAAAATCAAAATTCAACATCTTGACGCCAGACCCAAATTTCATGTCGACTGTTAGTTCAAAGTGTATAAAAGTCAAAAAAAGGAAATGTCAAAGTTTAACATTCGCAGATAGTCAAATCAACTGAGATACTTTTTATAAAATTATAAAACGTCACAGTCTCATAGATTTTGTATGAACGTGAATTGTTTGAAAAGTAATTAAAATTTAAAAATGCCTGTTCTTTTATATGTAATGATATTAGAATTTATTGTAACTTATGTAATACTTGCAACAACTCAGAAGGGTTTATGGTAATAAAAGAACAGCAACTGGTCACATATTTATAATCAGAGAACCTTACGATTTTCACATATTACATACACTGATTCTTCACACTCTACAAGCATTTTAGAACACCTCGCCATCCCTCCAACAATTTTACAGTACATGAAACTTAGCAATTTGGCACAACCGATAGCGGATTGACGTTAATGATAAACTATTTTAATTAAAGGGTTATGCATGACAAGAATTTAATACATTATTGTTTGGAAATTTTAGATAATATTTTATATAAAATACTATACTTAAAGTTTTACATGTAATAAAATAAACCGAACACAGTATAAATCTATCGCGTCTGCCAACATGAAAATAAAATGTAATGAATACCGTGTATATATAATTGAGAGATTTTTGAATTATAATCTACACAATTACAACAATATATTGTAAAGGATAAATATTGTACGCATGCGTCTCGCGGGCACCGACGTCAGTCGGGGGCCCGGAGGCGCAGATATGCGCATGACCTCCCTCCTTAAAATACCGCTGCAGGGGCCCTCTAGCATCTAGGGAGCAGAGGACTCTTAACCCCTGTTGTCGAAGTGAGTTTGCACTGCTTCCCGGGGCATTCTCAAGCACTGATGCGTTACGATCAGCGTGGGCGTAACTACGTCCTAAATTTCACGCTCTTCCTACTACAGCGCGGGGCACATGGGAGGAGGGTGGTTTTAGTGGAGTATTGACTAGTCGAGTCTCCACACAAGCCGGTCGATTAGTGTTTGGATTGCCCCCTTGGGAATGCCTCCATAATCGACTATGGTCTAATCCCTAGCAAAGGACCCGGTACTGTGCGAAATGCATTTCCCCCGCTTTAAAAAAAGGGGTAAATATTGTACATAAAATTATGGTAAATTATAGACAACTACTCTATACAAAACAAGCGCTAATCACAGAATAAATAAAAAAATAACTTTAATATTCAATTAACGAAATGGCCGATTGTATCGCTTAGAAATAAGAGGTACATAACAAAAAAAATTATTAATTTTAAAAAGAAACATGACAAGAACAACTATGCTACTAAATAACTGTAACACTTATGTCCGCTCCTCTACTTCAGGGTGTGGGACGGAATGCGTGCGATGCGCTGCGGACGGGTGCGTGAAATGCGCCCGCCTGTTGGTGTGGCCTGGCGGCAGTTGCGTCGAGGACTGTCCGGCTGGCACCCGTGAATCCTGGGCACATGACGATCACCTCATGGGCCGGGTGTGCTACCCCTACCATTCATACAATGAGGTCAGTACGTATAAATAAAACATATGTTATCAAACTTTTATATCAAAAATTAAAAGCGTAATATTCAACATAGTAGGTCATTGCTGTATAATTAATTGTATTCCACGTGGATTCACTTGGACTTTCAAACATATCCCGCGGAAGCTATACTCAATGTAGGGATAAAATTGACATACATGTCACATTTTAGATATGTTATTATATCTAGACCAAAAAAAATATTATAACTAGAATATTCTTGTTTTTTTTTAGTAATAAAGGATTATCTATCTACGTGTTATGAAAAAATACTCATAATTGGCCAAGTTCTAAGTAACAAACACTTTTGTCCAAAAATAAACTAACTTTAATTTTTATATTTTACTAAGCAGTATAGAAATTATAAACTATAAACCTACCATTGTCTTCCTCGAATGTACGAAGTATTGCCGCTCCAAGAGTGATCTGGAAATATCAGAGCAGACTCTAAGTATAATGTTTAGAGATAAACAGGCCAGACCACTCCTGGAATGGTACTACTTGAAAATAGCGAATGATGTAATTAAGAGGAATAAAACAAGATAAGTTCAGGCTGACACAACAACATTGATTATATATAGTAGATAAGACACAGAAATGCATAAAACATAACTATACTATTTACAAGCAGTCTGGAACACATACATTATAATATTTATAATATTATAATTAATAAGTAAAATAAAGTTATAATAAATAAATAATCGTTCATATAGTCCTTGACTAAGTCAAGAGAATTAGCAGGGCTAAATTGGCCCTATTAATAAAAAAATTAAAAAAAAACTTACCATTGACCAGACAAGTATGGGAAAGGAAAAGACTTAATTTATCGAAGAATGAAACGTAACTGTTTATTTCATCTACGAATGGTGTCAACACAGTGAACCTTTACGTTATGGCTGTGATGCAACGTTTGATGTGCGGCACAGATTGTGTAACGTTCGTCATCAAAAATCGTAAATCCGGAAAATGATGTTCAAATGGACGCACATTGTTCGTTAATCGTTCATAGACACGCTCATACTTACACTTTATATTAATGAAATTTTCATTTACATAAACAATAATATATTATAACCCAAATCTCATCGTTCTTTTCACCTTTTCCTAATAATTTGGGGTCGGAGTAGTATATTTTTTACTTTCATACTTTTCTATTTTCATATTCTTCACACAATACTTGCTTTCATAACCATCAGTTTTCCAGTTTCATAACACTTCTAAGGGAAGTGACTCAGCTGACTAGAGCCATCATAATGCATGGCTATCTCATCCTTATTCCTTAATTCTACTGAGAAATCTGACGCTGAGATAGTTATACCTCCCTTTTTAAACCAACTATTCTATTAATAATCCAAACGTAAAAGCAGTCCATAAACATACCACAGCTGGGTGTATCTATTATATGCGAACTGACAATATACAAACTACATTTGTCTAAGGCAGTTTAGCGTGTTGTAGATTGGTAATACCGATGTACAAATTTCCTCACGATGCTTTCCTTCACCCTTAATACGTGAGAATTGTAATAATGTGATCAAAAACCTGTCGAAACTGTACACACTACCTTAGTAGTATTTGGTTTCATGTCATTGCTGTCGTGGTTGCCTTACACAATAAACTCCACGAGTTATATACATTTTACATTCTTAAAAATATTATAATTCGACATTTTTGATAAGATAAGTCCTACGATTTATTTTCCAGGTTCTTGTTGGTAGTGCTTGCGGAGCAGTGGCATGCATTGCTCTAGTAGCAGCTGGAGCAGCGTACGCAAGATGTCGGCACAATGCAAGAAGCCAAGCACAGCCATTACCACAAAGGCCCCAACATGATGACGATACAAAACTACGAGAATTTCATAAACAACTAGACTGCTTACGAGTAGGTATCAAATTTTTTCTCATGTAGGTACTTCTCGGATTCATATCCCTAAAGGAAAAGAAAGACCAGGCATGCATTGAGAAAATTATTTATGAGTGATTTTGCTCCTCTGATAGACAACAAATGAACTAAAATAGCCACTTTCTTCAACTAGTATTATGAACGACACCTGCCACAATAATGTGGAACCTAGGTATTAGGTACCTTACCGTGTTTTAAACCTACCAAAGTATTTAGACACGTGTCTCTCTCTTTCTTCCTCTTCTCTAAAAGTGAACATTTTAAGGTCCTAATAAATATCTCAAAAGAATCCGTACCGCGTCGGGTCTCATGGCTATAAAAATAGTCAAAAATACGCGCCGTATCACAGAAGACAGAATTTCTATCGTTCAGTTACATTAAAATATCAGATACATAGATCTTTTATAAAGCTAATCCCGTTACTCGCATGGCAGAAGAATAAATAATACGAACAACAATCGCCTAGTACAGTGAAAAGAAGCTTCTTCTTCTAAGTCTTTCCCTCACTGCTGAGAGTCTTGACTTTGATGGAAAAGAAGCTTATTAAGCCTCAATTTCTGACTGGTTTGATCTAAAAATATATTTTAAATAATTAAACCTCAAAAAGTGAGAGATACGCCACGAATATTATAGTAACGCTGACATATATGAATTGATAAACACATTCCTCGATGCTTATCCAGTATTGATATATTCCAGCCTCACGCCTACACGCTATTGGCGATATTGAATCACACAAGACATCAAGTTCGAGAACTGTACCAATTGGGCAACAACGACGCTGCAATGGCGTACAGGTACTGAATTTATAAACATACATACAATAATCTGATTTATAAAAAAAATATACTTATCCGTTTATAAAACGTTTAGTACACTTTATGCCAAACTGTACATTACGTCTAGTATCTGTCTATACTAATAACATTGATTGCACAATGCACATCCATCTGTTGCTATTAAATTTAATGGTCAAATGGTATTAGGTTTTAAGTTGGATATCGGCCGATTCGTATATCTTACCGACGTTTCATTTGCCTTACTATCGGTTAAAATTTGACATAAGCTCCAAACAAGTAATGTCAAAATTTAACCGATGGCAAGGCAAATGATTGTATAGTAGCATATAGGAACCAGCCATAAGTTGTATTGTCACACGGTAGCTTACTGTATAATGCATATATACTATAGTTATTTTTAATCAATTAACTTGCATCAAGAAACAGCGAAAAAACCAAAATAGAAAGATCGAAAGTTCAATCAATTAAACCAATTTAATTTTGATGGTATGGTTTCTAGTAAATAGCATATACCTAATTCAGTAAAACAGGGTTCAGCCTCAGGGTAATCAAAAAGTTATTTTTAGAAAAATCATAAAGAAAATTTCCTATGAAAACGGCAAATAGATTTTCTAAGTTAGAAAGAGTGTGTTTTATACAAGGATACAAGTCTCATAACAAATTCATTGAAATATTCCACAAATTTCTTACCGCTACCCTTCCATCATTGCGGCAAAAACAAGATTCTTTTACTTTTTTTGTGCGCTTACATTTTTTGTTGCGAGGAGGTTGGTTGTAAATCTTTTCTCGTACGTATTTGACCTACAAAAAAATCATAGACATGCATCGCGACTACATTCGTAGCAGGCGTGTTTGTTTATGTTAACGCACTTGATTTACCTGAGAGTATTATTAGCTCGTAAAGCTAATAATAAAGCTCGTAGCTTTATTGGCAGGGTATGTAACATTCAAGTTATTGAGCTATTCCATTAATTACAACTTAAACAAATTGGACCTTATTCTTTAATTAATATAAATATTATTCCCATAAGAGTCACACTGTAGGGCCTCCCTATTTTTAGATGACAGTATACTCGCCACTGTTATCCAAGGCGGACCAAGGGTCTGTCAGATCGATTTATATAGATGGGCAAGTTTTATCACGATGTTTTCTATCACTGTTAACAAGTGGTAATTGTAACAATATGCACATTATGTCACAAAATTGTTTTAAGTGGTGCGTGCTTATTCAGCCAGAATTCGAACCGGCTTCACTTGAGTTTAGGACGCGAGTGCGTTAACCACTGAGCTACCACAACTTAAGTGTATATTATCACATCATAATTCTATCGATTCAACTAGCTTATTAATTACTATAATTTAAAACAATATTCTAAAAAAACTAGCAATGTATGTCATTAATCGCTCTTTTATAATTATTTAACATATTTTAAGTTTTTATTTTTAAGACTTAAGAATAACTATAATATTATAAAATTCTAAACATGCCATGCCTGTACATTTTTACTGCTGAAGTTCAGCAGACAGGCTGACGGCACAACTGTGATGGAAAGTGGTTACCGTCGCCTATGGACATTAGCAATACTAGTGGTGCTGCCAATACGCTGCCGGCCTTAAAGGAGAACATTGAAGCAATTAAAAAAAAACAACTGGAATACACTATAAACGATGGAGAACATGATGCATTTTTTTTAGATTTCTTGTTAATGATAAGATTTTAGAATAAAATATTTGTAAAATGCAGAAAATCATTTCGATTATCAATAGTTTGAAAGTAATTACAATACCTATAATTAATGTATTTATATTTTTGTAGTTGTATACTGAGCGATCTGGCCAAACTTCTTATACTGTTGAATAAACGGCAAGTCCCGGTCGTACCCGAGGAATGGTCACGATTAGCAAGCTGGGCTGACAGGTAATGTAATCTACCGAATAATCAAAGAAGAATAATACATAAACTCGTTGTATATCTGCATTCTATCAAGTTACACTTAACTTTTATGTAAGATACACCATAACACGGAGGCCGATCCTAGTAACACCCAGACCGATGATCTTTACTAAAACTCTACCGGAAATTGAATATGACATTTCTGAATCGGCAAAAGTAAGCACTCAGACTATACACCACGAATGACGTCGACAGTAAGAAATATTTATTTAGAAATTTACTTATTGACAATTTTACGATTACAGGTTCGATTTCACAAAAAAAATGTGTGTGTGCAGTTCACACGCAGTAGAATTGAAACAAAAAGTGACAAGGGGTGGGAGGGAATCTAAATTTCGTGACGTCACATTTCATATATTATATCTTTATAATATTAAGCTTTAAAACACGAAAGTTGAACTATTAACGAAAAACTTCAATTCATTTCCAACTCTATCTGTATGTATAAATTATTAAATATAATGTATTCTATATCATTCTCTTAGTCCTATAGATTTATGTATTTATCTCTTTTTAGTTTCGCTTTTTTGTTTTATCAAGTTTCAAATCACAACGATTCTAAAGAAGTTTCATTTCAAATATATTGCCTGTGGCAGGCATGCAAGCGGACGGTCAACTTGATGGTATGTGGTTACCGTTATATAGGTATTATCTATGGCTACCGTCGTCTATGGACATTTGCAACACCGAGAGCGGGGCCAACACGTTACTGGCGTTTAAGAAATTTTATAACGCCCTTTAAGACAACCCCATGTGGTTGCGCAAAGGGAAACCTCGGCGGGAAATTCCCTCCAGATCATTGTCGTACGCGGAACATTTAATCTGAAACTAATATTTAAATCCATCGAACAATGCACACAATTAAAATTACAGAACTTTCTCTTTACGCAAGAAAAATAGTCAAAAGACATAAATAAGATCACCAGATGGTATCGCAAATAGCCCTGAGTCGCTATATGTTCTCCAGTGGAACTTATTTTGAATAAAAACTTTTAGATTTGAATATATTCTCTTTATGCTTGTATAGTTAGAATAGTTACCCTCGCAACATAGCACTCGCATTGAATTCTGATATTATATAATATTTTATTTATTTCAAGTTTCTTTAGTAAAATAATTAAACCGTTATTTTAATTAATCAACATAATTAAAATCAATATTTTTAATTGTCTTCTCTTTGCAGAATTCTGAAACGTTACAGTCGGACGGGTGCTGGAGTTCAGCAAGACGGTCAGTTGGTAAACATTTTGCCATCTCCTCCAAGTCAAGGCTCAGATTCGGAGACAACCCAACAATCATTTTTAACCTTCAAACCGCCATCTTACTCACCCAGTTCGTACGATAGCAATATCATAGACAAAGAGTCGGAGAGCCAGTGCGAATGGAGTGACGTCAGACCACCGAGTTATTCCCAAATAGAAAAAGAAACAATCGTCCTCTCTGACCCGTGGGAGAGGCGACCGATTGTAAGGCGGGAAAGTGTGTGGTTAGAGGACGAGCTTTTTGAAATGACAAGGCGACCTCAGGATGAACTAACGACCGAATTGTAAAATACTAAGGCCCATATTCTAAGATGCTAATCACACCGAGTCAGAGTAGAGTTAAAATGTCGCTTGACCCTTTAAAATTTACATTATTTAAATATGGTTTTCAATTTCGACGGATTATCCCGTAACGATTTATAGAATACGGGCCTAAAACAGTTTAGTGTCCACTCTAAACTTTATGACCACTCTGAACTAACAACAGATGGCTGCGCCATAAACAATTTTTCATACAAAATTAATTATATCGCAGCGTCTAGAGAAGTCATTAACTTTAACTTGTACAGTACGTAACATATTTTTGTATCTGAAATAGTACTGTGATTCATCCTATTTTCTTTCACTATTCCAAAACCGATAAGTACAAATAGAAATGTTTAATGAATAGTATATATAGCACCTTTAGTTAATAATGGTGCTTTTAAAGTTGTGAATATTATTTCATTTCATTTAATTGCTATCATAATATTATATTTCATTACTAGCTACTTAATTATTTTTGGAAACAATTCGTAATACAGTAAAACTGGTTAATATCAACATAGACTATTTACCTTTTCATAAATTGTACTAAAATAATAAGTAATGATCAAGTGATCTGAAAATGCTGTTATTTATATTATTTTAATTAGACCAAGTGAAATCCATACAACAATTATCTTACGGTAGTAACGTTTTAAATAATGCAGATAATATGTAATTTAAAATGAGAATAATATTAAATTGTGTTCCTAATTTAAGGGAGACCGCACACTGCCACAAATGAATAAATTAAAAAGTGTACTTAGCGCCTTACCGGTCTGGTAGAAAATAGATTTTTTAGATGCGTGAAATTGCGGTCTTATGTTCATGGAATTATTTGTTATTGCCGCAGAGTAAACTATGGAGACAAGGGGTAAGAAAGACCATCTCTGAACTAAAAATGTACGTCAAGAAGCATTAAATTGATTGCTCGACTATAGTAGAGTAGTTGATAATTTACAGTCTAGCTCCAGCTAGAGGGTAAATTTTAAAGAAATCGTTTAAACACAAATGACTTTAAAGTATTATTAACATTTGACAACAAATAAATAACTTTAAAAAATATTGAATATAATACAATTAATACCTAATTAGTATCAATATTTAAATAAGCACACTTCACTCCGCCTATTGTCCTGCGCAGAATTGAGCTTGTCCGCCAAAGACAAAAATTCCGAAAGGGTAATTGTGGTAATTTTTCCCACGTATAGTTTATTCAATGCATTTCTAAGCGATCTATTTTGACGGACAAAAAAGTACCCCGAGCACTGTCCCTTTACTGTGCAGGCCTAATAACTATAACTGGTCTTTGCCTACACTAGTATCATTCTGGTCGGTATTTGAATTATTATTTTTCCACTTTTTCACTTTGACACCCATATAAGATAGTCCTCCTTACCTCTAAGTCCCCGTAAACGTTGTGCGTATGTGTGCCTCTTATTTGGCCGGCCAACGAGAAGTAAAATTAACTGATTGTGGATAAAAAGATAACTGTTTATTTGATCACACATTTAATTTCAGAAGCATCGTAATTAGTCATATGTAATAAAAAATTATGTAAATAAACTATAATGTAATAATTAAAGTAATTTAAAACCAAAGTAGTAGTTAATAACCTAGTTCTAGTCTCTTATATTCTTTTTTTGATATAGTTATATTTATATTTCATACTGTAATTTTCTATTTTATATGGAAGAGGGACAGCCGTTGTTTTTAAATTCTCTTTTTACTATTTCACTAACAAAAGTTCTAGAATATACTTAGGTAACTATTTTTCCAACTTTTCTATTAATTTTAGTGTTAAAATTAAAAGTACGTGCCTAGTAAAGAGTTATAAGAGCGATTAACATTTTATATGTAATTGAATAGTTGCCTCGCATTCTGGCGAGAATCTTACGTGGACGCGAGGAAAGAAGGTGAGAATCAGTTCTACATTCTCGTTTTACGCGCTTTTGTCGCCGGAATATGAATAAGCCTATGATGTTTTTGGCCTCTAATTTATGACTAACTATAGTACAAATAAGACCAAAATATCTATGGAACTGTTGATCAAGCATATTATAATGTGCTTGATGAGTCTAACAAATATCTCATATATCTATCTAAACTCACATTTCTTAATTTTTATAATTTACAACTTAGTAAATAGTAACTAGAACGACCAACAAATGTTTAACAGTACTGCCACCGAAATATTTTTAAGTTCATATGATACCTACATAATGTAAAATATATGTCGAAACAATTAATAGGGTAAAACTATAAATTAACTCTAGCCATGACTGTTTAAAGAAGGGCGTCATAAGGTTTCTTATTATTACTATTATAAGGTTTATTATATACCTAATTTATCACAATATTATTTCGGCAATGCATTGGCTATGCACTTGGTGTAGCAAAAGCCCATTGTCACTGCAGAAGCAGATTTACCAATAGGCTGAGTAGGCGGAAACCTAGGGTGGCTAAATGTTTTTGATTAATTATATGAAATCACATTCCTCAGGAACATTCGCAAATTATCCTATTTCTATTACTTCTTCAATCTACAGCAATATTTTATTTTTCATTCTTAAATAATCTGAAATTCGCTTTTGACTACGGCAATAATAAACACTTTTATATATATATAGTATTATCTACGATAAACACATCGTTCTCCTAGTTCACAATCTACAAATTACAGAAAAGAAGGAGGTGAAATAAGACGATAGTACACAAATCATGAAGTTGAATGAAAGTTCTTTATTGAATATATAAGTTTCACATTCATATACAACAGGAGGTCTTATCGCCGCCGGCGATATCTTCCAAAACATCTTTACAATGATTAAAACTAATTTCAATAAAATATTCTTATCATAAATTACAAAGAACGAAAAAAAGTTTAAGTGTCCAAAAATTCTAATATTGATACGCAAGTCTTTATTGTTATACCTAAATATTTTGATATTTAAATTACTATTTCATTGTAAAAAAGTATCTAATTAATATATTTCTGAATTATCGTTTTGTAGAGGTCGGAGGGGCCGGAAAAATTTGTATAACCTAGAGGCGGCAAATGTCTAAATCCGCCCTTGGTAACTGGAAATTACATAAATACAATAAAAAAATGAGTTGAATAGATCCTTAGAACATAGACGTTAAAACTAAACGATGTAATTTTTAACCACGAGTACCTAAATATTGAAATTAATATAAGTATAGTCTCTGTCTGAATTTTATAACCTTTCGAGATTAGCTGCAAACGACTGCGCAATACCTGATTTTGTATAAAAAACCGACTATTGCGCAGAAGTTTGTTACAAACTAAGTGCACCCTTAAGTTACGACGTGGACTTTGCTGTAAATGTACCAAATCTCCTATTCAACCAACTGATTCGTTGATTATGTTCATCTCATAGTTCAGTATGTCTGACCGAATTATACTACTACTTATTTACTTTCTAAATAGTTTGAAATTCTTTCGTAATTTTAGCCATGTTTTAATTATTTTTTCACCCTTTTCGGTCCGACATAAATATATTTTAAGGTGTATTATTTAGTACTTTGATAGTTGTCTATATAAAGAATATTTTATTTTTGTTCAAAATTATTGTCTTTGAATTTCTATTTCCTTTACGATCCTTCTCATCCGGTTTAATTTCCAATTTTAAATTTACTTTGAGACCAGTTGGAACAGATGAGTTTGTGCCGAGAACTGAAAGGTAATGTTGTGCAGTGCAGTTTTATTTTCTAAAAATATATAACATTGTCATGAAAAAAGAATACATGATATTACCGTGGAAAAAGAATACTATCATAATATTACTTTAAAATAATTAATAGTAGTAGGATATTGATTATTTTTGAGTAATAATTATTTATGTGTTGTTGTGATAAATGTGAACTATAGCTGTGTAGTCAAATGTAGCCTTTCGAGTTGTTACAAGAACTCCGTTGATTGGCGTCAAAGAACCTATAAGAGATATGCCTTGCGATGCCACACCGTTGAGATCAGTGGCGCCACCGTCCGCCGCAACGCAGAAATTTGCATTGTGCAACGCGTCGCGTATTCCGGCGTTGTGACGTCACAGTAGGGTGACAACAGTACCTCAAGGTCTGTTTATCTGTAGGATACTTGGAAAGAACACGGGTCTTAACGGTAGTAGTATAAAAATGACAACGTCAAGGGTTGATGTAGATTAGTTGAGGAACACCTAGCTTTGTGGGATACTACTGATACTAGTGACGAGACTTATAAAAAAATGTGTCAGTTCCAGCGCACGAATGGAGTTTACTTCTTAAGTAAGATTGTCTTTGAATACACAATGCTGCGGCCGAATAAGGGTGGTTATAAGACCTTTTAATGTTGGTACGAGTTGCGAGACTCGAATTAAAATGCCGTTGGAATTATTATAGAGTTTATTAGAACTATACAAACACGTATAACACAGGTACAAATAAAACCGAACACAACAAGTACAAACGTAATGCAGAAGGTTGTAATTCAATGAAACGCGCAAAGTCCGTTACTATTAGATTCCCGATTGTAGAACACACGTCTCGCTTCGATCGTGGTTCTCGCTCGACTGGCTTCCTCCCTCCATCAGGCCATCGTTTTATCCTGCACAAGTGCAATGTGCTCCGCCCGCCCACGTGGATCGTATTTCCTAGAATCAGCTTATACTTTTAAAATCCGTAACACCTGGCTAATGATTACAATACAACAATAGGCTCTAGAAACGAATGCCAATAAATAAGTAAACAAAAGAAGACGATCATAAAAGAATTACAATACTTTCAATGTTATTAGTTATTAGTTCAAATGCCGACGGGTAATAAATGTGCTTCTATAAATCTGTACAGGGAATTTGTTAGGTTACGCTTAGGTTGTAACACTCAAAATATCGTATCTTACACTAATTGATATTATTTTAGATTTTATTTCTTTGCATTAATGTTCGAAATTGTATAATAGAAACAAATGTAACGCTTTTATTATTTCACCTCTCATAAAATTTCCATACCTGGGGCCTTATATGAAAATCGATTCTTAAGGAGTAAACTCCAACAAATTATAAAACAAGAGCCGTGAAAAAGCTTTTGTGAAATTATTTATATTAATTAGAGCGAAAAAGATTCCGTTTAATAACAAAAGAGCAATACACTTATTGCAATCCATGGCATGGACATGACATGAACGTTCCTGATGACTATGTTCACGAATCACAGAAAAAATGGTCACTTTATTTTACGGCGTTATGGCGCTTGCTACACGGCGCGCCTCAACGCGGTTATCTGTTTAGACCCTAAATTTAGCTCAGCTATTTAATTGTAGATTTAATACATCAGACGGGGCTATATAGATTTGCCTGATATTGTGGCTAGCTGGAATAGAAAGGCACTCAATACAATATCGATCATGTTCTTAAAAATAGCGAAAACCTTTATTATATTTATATTTACTATTCTCCTTCAAATAGCAAATCAGAGTGGACTAACTAATATTTGAACAAAAATACAGTTTAAGCCCGAAGGGCATTAGTTATAATAGGCTGTGGTCTTTTTAAATATCAGAGTAATCTAAGATTCATTTTCACAGTCATTTATTTATTTAATTATAGCACAATGATGCTAAACATTTTCTCATTCAAAAATAGGACTGAATTGAATCCTTTTTACAGAAGAAATCCACTTGAGGACAAGCCACCGCGGAGGGAGACGGTGAAGAGGTGTGGATTCGCCATATCACATCGGATCGGGGATATCCACTTATGGCCGCTTCCTATATTTTACTGACCGGTCATTGGCTTACGGCATGGAAAAATAATACTATTTATCTTCCAAGCTATTAGTTAATATTGAACATAAGCTCCATACAAGTAATATCAAAATTCAACCGTGCGATAGTAGGCAGTCTTCAATTTAAATCTGGTCACACTGAAGCTGGATGTACAAACGTGATAACTGATACGCCACATCACTAACACGAAAACATCACTTTGACAATTTGTATTTGATTGACATTCGTCGTCAAATCGAAAACTGTAGTGGTTGTGTTTTCTTAATTTTCTAAAAGTCGTAACGAAATAAACTAATTTCTTTAATCGGTGTATCCCGCATTAAAGTGGCTCTTGTAATTATAATTATAAATACATCAAAAATGTAGAAAACAGATCACAAGCTAACAATATGTAATACGAAATATACTAACGGTAAACAGAAGATGCCTCTGAAATTGATCTTAGTTAAAATAAATTGAATTATTTATACACGTCGTTGAAAGGAACACAGATACACATACATAAAAATTGTATATCGAAATTTTCATTATATTCCGCATTAACTTTGATATTCAAATAATTCTTTGTTCACTTGAATATGGTGGTTGTGAGTTACTGTTATGAACGATGAACAGTGATTATTAAATATGTAACAATAACCACTCATGTTGATAACAGACTAAATGGTAAGGTTCTTTGTTATTATAACTTACTACTCTTTCTTATTACTTTGTTATTGTTACAGTTCTTAGTCCATTATTATTAAAAAACAATTCCAATCTTACTTGACTGTTACTTTTGGATATAAAACCTGATCAAAATCATGACTTTGGTGATGTTAAATACTTTTATATATACCTGGTGGTTTTTTGCCACCTGCTGAATATATAAAATCTATAATAAGTTTGAATGGTTTTAAGCTCAGTATTTGATTTTTATTTCGACTTTTCAGCCATTTTTGAGTAGCCATTATCTTTGAAGATAAGTGGCCGAAATGTCAAAATAAAATGAAATAAAATACTGCACTTAAAACCGGTAAATTGTAGTTTTATTATGTGTACTAGAAGCTATTAAAAAAAACAAGAAATACGCTATATAAATCATGGAGAACTATGCATTTTTTAAATTTCTTGTCTATTTGTTCAGAATTCACATAAAAACTAAGGGCCCAATTTTGATCCAGTTTTTGCTGATCGACACTAAATTCTTAAACTTAAAATTAGCACTACTTTTTATCCTGGGAAGCTTGCGGAATTTGTTCTGGGAATAATTTAAAATGGTCAGATTGAAAAAAAATTAAATTCAATGTGATTTTTTTCACAAATTGATAGTAAAGTTTATGTAATCTAGTAGTTACTGCAAGTCTCACATTACCCCACTCCTGTTCCCAAGTCATGGGGTACAAACATTGCACTTGCAGCAAGTAATTGAGTGCTAAAGCTTATTTCTAAACTACTACATCCTATTTGAGCAGCTTCCCCATATTACTAATATATGTATTACTAGCTACTGTTTGTCTTTTTTTATGCTTCTTCCAACATGCATCACCAACCTTCTTCAGTTTTTGTGATTTTTCTTTATAAACTTGTATAGAAGTAAAATCTCTGAACATAGTATTTTCATATAATTTAAATTAGTAACTAAATTGGTATCAGTCTAGAATCTAGATCTAACCTTTCTCTTTTCAAAAACCAATTAGTATATTTACATAATATTGGGCTTGAAACTTTCATGTAGTTTTTATTGATATTTTTTCAGCTATCTCGAACACAGCAAAGTGCAAACAGGCTGACAGTTAAAAACTGACTATCAGCATAATGAAGCATTTAGCAGCATGGTAAATATATAGATACATTTTAAAAATATTCACAACAATTTTTATTCATACTTATAATACTGGAAAATAAATAAATATGTATTTAATCTCTATTGAAAATGTTAAGGAAAGTAAGAGTATAATAAGATTCATTAAATTTAAAAGTTTAATAAATACCTTTTTACATGCTTTTATTTCATTCGTAAATATGTTTAAGATCAAAGTGTAATAATGCATTTTTATATATACTGCATTTTCCACAATGAAATTAATATAATGTGAAGACCAATCTGTCTAAGCAAATTGAGACTGTATTATTAAAAAAATAGTTACCCCAGTACATTTACAATAAAGGGTTCTGTAGTGATGATGAAATCAATAAATATTTATTATTTGACTATGGAACCTTCAAGTGTATAATCAAAATATTATAAATGCTATGGATATGAAATCTGGGATCTGGATATGGGTACTGATACATGATTGATATTATAGCGATTACAGATATTCAACTATCTTGGATTATCATCCCATAGTTTTAGTTATAATTATATGTGTTAAATAATATGGATTCTAATGGGCAGGTGGATGTTAATAATACGGATTTTGAGAAGGCCTTTGATCGCGTCGATCATCACATACTATTAACCAAATTGTATAATCTCGGAATACAGGATGATCACTTCAGATGGGTTAAATCTTTCATCACAAATAGACGACAGGCGGTAGATGTTGGTGGATACAAGTCTGATTACGTTTATATTCAATCAGGCGTGCCTCAGGGATCCCACTTAGGACCTTTATTTTATAACGCGTATCTTTTTGATCTAGATACTTATTTTAATCATGCTCGGCACCTACTCTATGCCGATGATAAAAAAAATATTTATGGCTGTTCGATCTATAGAAGATTGCTTAAAAATTCAAGACGACCTAGACAGACAATCCGAGTATTATAAAATAAACCATATATCTGCCAATATAGATAAATGTGTTGCTATTTCTTTTACACGTAAAACTAAAATAATTAATTTTGACTATGTAATTAATAATACATCATTAGTAAGAACAAAGGAAGTCCGGGATCTTGGTGTACTTTTAGATTTTAAAATGAGTTTTGTTTCACATATAGATACCATTACTGACCGAGCTTATAAGGATCTTGGGTTTTTAATGCGAACTTGTAAGCCATTTAAAAATATCAAATGTTTAAAAATGATATATTACGCCTAAGTTCGCAGTCATTTAGAATTTTGTAGTACCATATGGAGTCCTAATTATTACATACATATAACCAAAATTGAATGTATCCAAAAACTTTTTGTCAAACATTTTAAGTCTAAAAACCTTTTCAATGATTATACTGCAGCTTGTCTACATTATAATCTTATCCCCCTCAGTGAAAGAAGGCATTACCTCGACATGACCTTTTTGTACAATATCATAAATTCTACTATCGATTGTCCTGCTCTCACTTCGTCTTTAAATATCAACGTACCTCAGTGTTACCCTCGTAATTCTTCCTCACTCAAAACTGTTTGTTACCCCTGTTTCTAAAACTAACTACGGACAAAATGAATATCTGCGGACAAAATGAATATCTGCGTTGTCATTGTACAAATACCTACAACAAATATTTTAGTGACATAGACATTTTTAATACTTCAAAACAAATATTTAAGTCATCAGTAGTTAGTAAACTTATTAATAAGATCCAAAAGGAATGTAATGTTTCTATTTAAACATAATCATTTAGTTGTTCTTAGTTTTCCCGTCAGAAGTTTCATAGTATGAGATAGATTGAATAAATAATATTAGTGTAGTGTAACTTAATATTTGGTTCTGTTTACTTTTCTAGTTTAGTAGTATCCAGTTTTGGTTTATATTTATTGTTATGTTTTTTTATGCCTTAAATTTACGGATATACTGTCGGATACCTTTTAATAATAAATAAAATAAAAATAAATATCTTTCAGACATTACCATGACAATTCAACATGAAGTATGTAATGATGATGTAGATAAGTTATAGAATAAGCACAAAGTTATCACATACATATAGTCCTTCTCTGAACTTATTTTTCTTAGGTATCAAAAGAAAATCAGTTCATACGACAAAGAGGAATGGGAGACTATGGTCGAACAGCTGTTGATGCGCGGCACGTACCGCCGTCGTATTGTCGATTTCTCATCCCATGCACGATCATATTTAATAGATGTAGACCTTGTCAGAGGTAAGTTTAATAATAGTAAATCGGCAGACAACATATTGCATATTCCCACCTAAGTAATTTACACTTGTGTTATGGCCATGGGCCACTTACAAGTTATGGGTAATATACAAAGGACTGCTCTGTTTATTAATTCTTTATCAAATAAGTTAAACTATTTTTTTCAAATAGTGTTTTTTTTTACTTTTGATATCCCGTCCTGCTCTTATTTTAAACTAACGGTTTGCTCCACTTGTGCAGACTTCAGATCCAATTTCT
Source organism: Dendrolimus houi (assembly GCA_039645545.1). Classification (NCBI taxonomy): domain Eukaryota; kingdom Metazoa; phylum Arthropoda; class Insecta; order Lepidoptera; family Lasiocampidae; genus Dendrolimus; species Dendrolimus houi. Next base: position 12,038,526 of record CM077129.1, read on the forward strand.
ATAAAAATGTCCCCTTTTTTGGCATAAATATATATTATGTTCATCACCATTAAAGTAAAAGTTACTTTCACGTTAAATGCAAAAGTGACTTTCTGTGTACCTTATATATACATTTTTATATCAATATGCTACTTTGTAAAGTAATGTATCTTCAATAGATAAAATATTTCTTTATTGAATGTTATAAAAACTTAAATCTTAACTCATGAAGAAATTGCTATGAAAGTGGTACAATGGGCAGCATAATTGCTTATAGCGATCTTTTACGGGAAACAGTTAATTTGGAATGTGTGATACTTATAAATCATGCTGATTTTAAGTGGTTGTAACTCTATAGCTGAGGCATCTTTCTTTTTTTTCAACGATGTAAAATCCGATTGTCGCGTAACCACAGCGGGGGAAGCGCGCTGGGGACAAGTGGGATTCGTCACGTTGTGGTGGCACTAGCACCCCCGAAGAAGTACTAATTGCCACCCAAGTCGGATATACCCACTAAAACCCCTCGGTGGTCCGTCCTTCGCCTTCATGCCAGGGCCATAAGTATACGGCCTGGCCATTCCATAGGCAAGTGTGGCATCTTACTCCAATTATGCAGTTTTGAATACAAGAAGCAGACATACATCGATTGGTCGGTTTTTCTGGTCTAATGTGCATATCATTAGTGATTATTACATAGTGCTGATCATGATGAAACAAAACATTATCAATAAACCTGCATATGAATATTTTATCGATATATGTACCAAACTCGCTTTACCAAGTATAGTCTCCACTACTCCTACATTTTGGAAGGTCCGAAGTTCCGAACCTAGATGTGGAATGGATAATTATCTAACGTTATATTATATATTTTATATTTACCGATTTTTCAAAATGTTATTCTGGTTTTCTTATTACAGAACTTTCACTACTAATTTTGGTTTTGTAAGCAATTCTCATGCTCATCCTCATCCTATCCTAGAACAGGTTTTCGTTCAAGAAACATTATTACAACAGTTATCATGTTTTCAAAATGAATTATGTTTGGCTCCAGGTTCATCGTTTCCCAAAACAAAGCCGACGCTCGGCATGCGTCGCGTTGTTTGGTACGCCCTAGTCAGACTCGTATTCCTACCCGCATTATATCAATGGTGGGCACAACAAACATCAGCCATGTGCGCTAAGTTCCTCTTATCATTATGGCTCTTACAAGTCCTCAATATGACATTGTATTTCATGACGCCCGACACTTTGGGTATTGACGTAAGTATCGCATTATAAAGAACATTAAATATTATACCAGAGATGCCTAAAGTCAGTCCTCAATCTTCAGTTTGACAAAATTTATACTACTTTAGTTTCTTCTGTTCAAAATTAAAATCAGGAATTTTTTATGACTTATGTATTAAATTACCCAACCCAAAGCTTAACCCAGTAGCAATATTTATGATATTATAGTAATACACCTATTGTGAGTTCTTATGTGTCTATTATATTCATTTCAGCAAAATTGTTGGTTAGTACCTTTAGGATTAATGTTTATACTGAGTGTAGTACATGCACAGATTGTAAGCACAACTGAAATGGAACTTGCCCGAGTAAGACCCCGTTCGACATACAGAAGAAAATTGCCACGTTATTTCCGGTAATATTTTCGTTATATGTATATACATATTTTAAATCCTTTTCTAACTTATTAGTACTTTTTACTCAGCTTCTTATTTTACTTTGCCCTTGTTGACAATATAATAATTCAAAATAAGTACTTGCTTCAAGTTATATCATCTTACATTAGTTTTCAGACTTGCAGCTCCTGTATACTTAGCTTCAACAAACTCATTCAATTTTTGTTACAATATTTATAAACATTGTGTTTTCGGTCAATAAAGACGTCCACGATTTGAATGCGATGGTGGTAGTGGCGGTGGTTCTTGTGAAAGTGGAGCTACTTCGAGTCAAAGCAAAACACCTTCAACAAAACCTTTTAAATTCAGACGAAAACAATCAAGACCAGACCTTGCGGAAAACGGACTTAGGTAATTGTGATTATTGTAATCTTATCGTGTTCTATTTTTGAAAATGCATCATACTGTAAAATTTCCTTATGCAGGATATTCCATCCGCCTTGTTTACATTTAAATTGAAATTTCAATCAAATAATTTGTAATGATAAGCTTCGTTGTAGGAAACGGAAAAAGGATTTGATTAAAGAAAGTGTCATAAAAAACTTAGAAAGTCCAATTAAAAATAAACCTACAGTGAAAGTGAAAGTAAAGGATTCAGATGACGAAGATTATATGGCATGGAAGAAACCAGATCTCAACACACCCATTGTGACTTTTACCCCACCGCCTGATGATGCAACACCCGCGTCGTCATTCAGATATAAATCAAACATTTTAACAAAGAAACACCTAGAATCTTTCAATGTTCGACAGAACGTAGTAAATATGGCGAGAGCCATATTCGCTGATGGGGACGACGGCTTTGAAAGCCTAAATGGATATAACTCTAACTGTAGTGATGGAGAGAACAGGGTAAAATTTGACCCTCAAATACAGGGGGTACAAAATGAACGAAAGATCGAAGGTAACATTACAGAGCCATCTGTCGCGATAGTTAAACCAAACGAAGCACCAAAAAATGAAAATAATATACAGAATATTGATAAATTAAATAACACGAATTATATGAAAATGGATGAAGACGAAAAATCTGTCGAACCTGATTCAGATACAATGAATCATCCAACCAGCAGCCCTGGTGTTGGTAAAAGGATTGGTGTGAGATTTAGAAGTGCCTGGGTTCAAGACACAAGACAAGAATCGAGTGACGATGGTTTTTCAGTTAAAAAGAAACAAAAGGTAAATAAATACTAGTATATTTTTTTAAGATAAGGCATGTTTTACAAGTATTACCTATTAATTAATTATATTTAAAATGCACATAAATCAGTTCGTGAATGAATAGGCCTATTGATATAATAGTTTTTATTGTCTTAGGTAATAAATAGAAAAAATGTAAGGCACGTCGACGCAGATAATTTTTTCCCGATTCGGCGTGTTTTACAGCATGACAAGTTTGTTTATTAATTCATGATCTTATTATTGCTTAAAGTTAATGAAGAATCAAAATACCTAATGATGCACTAAACCCAATTGAAGTATTCTTCTTCTATAGCAATTACATATTTCATTTTCCAAATAGTTTCGATGGTTCGGTTAAAATTAATAGGTTGGGGAAAAATTCTTTTCGTATATAGTATGTATGAACTTGTAATAAGATGTATTTGGCTATACCATTTGTATCTGGCTGGTTTTGGTATCATTAAAAAGTTTTAATTTTAAAGAAGACAATTCCAAATTCAAATTAGGAAAATGTGTGATTTTCATTTGTTTTTCTTATTGTTAAAATGAGTGAATCTAATTAAGAAATTCGATACATTTTAAAATTTTACTACAAAAAAGGTAAAAATGCAACACAAGTCGCTAAAAAAAATTGTGATGTTTATGGACCTAATGCAGTATCTGTGAGAGTAGCGCAAATGTGGTTTAAGCGTTTTCAATCCGGAAATTTTGATATCTAAGATGCACATCACTCTGGTCGCTCTGTTACGGATAAAATTGATGCCATTTTTGAAAAAGTGTAGCAAGATCGGCATATTAGTAGTTACGACGTAGCTGGAGATCTGGGAATTGACCACAAAACGGTTTTGGCGCATTTGAAAAAAGCTGGGTACACAAAAAAGCTCGATATTTAGGTGCCTCATGAGCTCACTGAAAGGAACCTAATGAACCGTGTACTCATTTCTGATTCTTTATTACGACGTAATGAAACCGAACCATTTTTGAAGAAGCTGATAACTGGTGTTGAAAAGTGGATCACGTACGACAAGAACGTGCGAAAAAGATCGTGGTCGAAGGCCGGTCAGGCTTCACAGACTGTGGCGAAACCCGGGTTAACTCGCAACAAGGTGATGCTGTGTGTATGGTGGGATTGGAAGGGCATTATTCATTATGAGCTGTTACCGCCAGGCAGGACCATCGATTCTGAACTGTACTGCGAACAACTGACGAGATTAAAGGAAAAAGTTGAGAAAACAGCGGCCGGAATTAATCAACAGAAGGGGTATGGTTTTTCAACATGATAACGCTACACCTCACACATGTTTAGCCACTCAGCACAAATTACGAGAGTTTGGCTGGGTAGTGTTAATGCATTCGCCGTATAGTCCTGACCTTGCACCTTCAGGTTTTCACCTGTTTCGGTCTCTGCAGAATTCCTTATGCAGTGTCAGGTTAACATCACGAGAGGACTGCCAAAACCACTTGTCGCAGTTTTTTATCAGAAGCCCCCAAATTTTTATAGCAATGTGATCACGTCCCTACCTACAAGGTGGCAAAAAGTTACCAACAAAATGGCACCTACATACTTTAGTCAAATGTAAATAAACTTTATAAAAACCCTTTTGAATTTTTATATAAAATGCGAAGAAACTTTTTCTCCAACCTAATACATGACAGTCATCAAGATCATACTTCCTAGGAATAGTAATTAGCTACTGTAGTAATGACTTTCAACTTAATGAAATTTCATTTTATTCTATATATCAAGCCTTTACTTTCTTTATAGTATTTTTTTAATTTTATAATTGGTCGACTTGGCATAATAAACTTGGTCATGAACGTGTATTTTTCATTAGAAATTAGATAATTACCAGACTTCATCGTCGGACGGGGAGTGTTCGGCGTCTGCGCCGTCGATAGCTCTGCCATCACACCATACTATGTCAGACTGGGTTGGGCAAACTACTAACAGTAAGCATCCTTTTGTCTGTTTCTCATTGTTCTTTCAAAATAGTTCAGTTAGCACTGAGTGGTTGCAATCAGTGCTCTTAAAAATAAATAGTCTTAAATTAATCTTATTTTCGAACTCTTCTAAAACATGCTCGCTAATATAAACTCTCTAATAGAAATTTTCAAATGTATTCTACAGTCATAAATTATCAACTCTGACAGATTAAGTTCGTGTTTAAATTGAATTTAATATATTTATGTTACCTTATCTACTGTTTTAAAGTTATCTTGTTCTCAAAATAACTTTTATATGAGTGTTATTGACGTCGAAATAAAAAAGGAAATTTACATATTCAATTTATTAAAAGTTTTTCAATATTTCTATGAAACTTATAAATTATTTTGATAGAACTACTAATACATTTTTGCCTATCATTCGCTTTGGTGTGGTAATAAAATGTAATTTGTGAAGTTAATATCGTAAACAATAAGTTTTGTGTCGATGGAATTAAAACTTATATTAAAATTATTTACAGGCGAGGAAAGTAGTTACTGCTCGCAATCGGAAGGCGGTAATTCCGACGTAGGGTTTCATTGTGCAGCTGACAGTTCTTGGGATCCATTTGCTATTCTTGATCCAACGAGTGATACAGGTGAAACTTTAATATGATTTGTTCCAATGTATTTTGTTTTAAAAAATAAAATACACTTAAACCCAACTGCTGATGGCAGTAAATTTTTAAAATGACTTATAATGTATCCATGAGGTATGGCGTTCTAATCAAATATTATGCCCCGTACACACTTAAATCCCTAAAATAAACACCATCTTCAAAAAAGTATTAAATTATGCAATAACGCTATAAACATCATGTTATGTGCACTTGACAACTCATATTACAAAAAAATGTTAATGTGGAAGATTGACCGGTGCAAATGTAAAGGTAGAATAAAAAAGAGATGGATGGATTGTGTGAAGGATGACATGATGATTTGTGATGTGACAGATGACGTATGTCAGAATAGAGTTGTATGGAAGGAAAGACAATTGTGCCTACCCCAAATAATTGGCAGAAAGTGAAAAAGAAGAGGGCTTTGCATTTGCATGTATGTAAATATGCAAAAGCATGTAATCCGGTGTTTAATTATGTCAAATTGTCAGTAATGATAGATTAGTTGTTTTTTGGCGGATCGATTTTTTTTTGCATTACGTATTTCGTTTGGTGTGAATGCGCTCTTAATATGCAGTGAAATGCACGATGTGGGAGCGCGGATCAACGCTGCGCGCCGAATTATCCGCCGTGGACATCAGCTGGTACGTGGTGGCGCGCGCCGAGCGGACCATGGCGGCTGACGGCTCGCTGTGGCCGGAACTGCTAATGGCCGCCACGGTCGCCCTCTTCACGCCCGTCATGAGACTCGTTCAGGTTCTTATTCATTTCAATTTTTTTCACATGGAGCTCTTGCACCGAGCCTCCCTTACTTAACATGATCAGCAACTTGTTTTTCTTTCGTATGTGTATATTAATACTTAATTTTATTATTATCATACTTAGTACATATTAAATTATTTGAGTAAACTATATATATCATTGTTGGAACTCCCATTTGAATTTTTATTATCTATACATATAATAAAATTGTAGAGGTCAAATTTCTGTACAATGAAAAAAAATGTTAAAAACCGAGTCGGGGGGATGTAAAAAGTGAAATAGAACTAAGGAGATATTTTTCAAATTTTTTGTTTCTCTGTTTGTCTATCTGTTTGTACCGGCTAATCTCCGAAACGACTGGACCGATTTAAATGAAATTTTGTATGGCGGTAGCTTATATCCCTGGTCAACATATAGGATACTTTTGATCCCGAAAAATTAAAGAGTTCCCGTGGGATAGTTAAAAAACCGCACCACGCGGACGAAGTCGCGGGCATCAGCTAGTTTAAAATATATTTTTTAGACCAGATTAATGAAAATAAAATTTGCAAGTGGTGCTAGGAGATAGGAAATTCTCTCCCGCCCCGCCACCTCCTTTAATGTCCGTTACATTGAGCTAAAAAATCCTTCATTTTTAATATAACTTGAAATTCAATAGTTTTGATTTAAACCAAGAAGCAACAACACACTCCCCAGCGACGCCTAAATATATAAGATATATCGATGACTCTTGTCAATTTCAATTCAAACAATGACGTTTTCAGGTAGCAGTAGTACAAGATACACGGACAGAAGAAGAGTTACAATCAATGTCTCTGTTTACATACGTAACAGCTTTGCTAATAAGCTATGGGGATCACTCTCTACTATCGGTCTTCACTGGTGCATTCGGGGATAATATTTGGTAAATGTGATACCTATTATAGCTATTTTTGTTAAATTATGTGCATATCAAAAAAGTTTAAAATTGTACTTTAGTGTTACTCACATACTGATTTACTGTTATTTACAGTCCAGTTTTACTAATTTTCCTAGATATTATTACATACTGTTTATCTATTTTTATGGTATATTTTCATAAATCTTATTTCTAATTTATCTGAACTGGGTTTTAATTACATATTTTCCTAAACTTATTTATTTGCATTAATAATAATTTACAATAATTCTTAATTTATCTTATGATCAGTCATCCAGTTAAAGACAGTTGGTTCTAAGATAGTATATAATTCGATACAAATTCATTTACGGCACATGTAGGTGTATAACCATCGAGGAAATTGTGTGCCGTCTTACGTGATGTAAATCAATATTTTTATTCTATTTTTTCTTACAATCCCCAGCCCGGGTTGTCTAGAAGAGGTTATTCTAAAGCGATAAGGTCGCCCTTTATTCCAGCTTTACCACGAAATTACTATAAATTATTTACTTCACGTGTATGCCGTGAACAATAAAGAGTTTTCTATCTATCTATCAATGCAGGACCATATAAAAATACTAATTACTGCAGCCGGGTGCCCTGTCGTAATTATAAGCTTGAGTTGTGTTTCGGTATTAGTGACCACTTGACCAGTCTCAATTTCGAGGCCGCCAGCGCATTGGTTAGCACCTTTGGTGTTGTAAATGTCTATAGGCGACGGTAACGACTTTCCGTCAGATGCTTCTGCTACATAATAAATTTTCTTTGTAGGCAGTTAACGACAAACATAGTGCTATGCGTTCTTCGCTTCGCTCTAAGCGGCCTTGTGTTCTTCTTACTTGCGGTGGCCGAGCGCGCTTTCAAGCAGCGATTTTTCTACGCTAAGTTGTTTTCTCATTTGACGTCAGCAAGAAGAGCTCGCAAATCGGAACTCCCACACTTCAGATTAAACACTGTCAGGAATATTAAGACTTGGCTGTCAACGAGGTCATATTTACGGGTATGTTTTGTTACATGTTATCAACGGATTCTTATGTCTTACTACTTGTTAATATTTGATATAGAATTCATACAAGTTTTTTTTTTATCCGGCTAATATCGTTATATGAGTCTGTCTGCCTCTTTAAGTCACAACTATTTCTTCTCAAAGTATTATTGTTTGTAAATGCATGAAATTTGGAAGGACATATATAATATTTTTTTATCGAGTTAATTTTCAACATTATAAAAAGCGACAATTAATATTAAGAAAGCATGTTTTATAGTATTCAGCTAGAAGAATAATAAATTATAATTTATTTACTAGAGACGTGGACCACAGCGGTCAGTGGATGTTATAGTGTCTTCTGCGTTTATGCTGACTTTAATATTATTGGCGTGCGTCAGTGCGCAACTTTTGAGGGTAAGTTTTATTGAAATTATCATAATAAATAAGGTTCAGTAGTCGTTGTAGGTCACAATTAACACACATATTCACATTACACGCATTGTTTTATTGGCTCCATTTCACAAACAAAAAAACTACAAGTACCTTCACTTTCACAATGTTTGAAATTTATTGTCACAAAAAGTTAAAAGCAGGCTGTCAGCTTATTTTATTTTGTGTAGCTATCGAAATTTTTTGTACTTATATCAAATTTTTTACCTCATCTAATTAATAGTACATATACGTAGCGTCTATAGATTGGTCATTTTTTTGGGCTTCGTGGCTGAATGGTGAAAACGAACCTTGTCCTTAAAATAGAATCGTGTCCTTTTCACAACGATGTTACATAGAGAATTCTCTTTTTAAACCAATAGCTATAGATCGTTCGCGTTAAGAATGCAGTGAGTCATCAGTGCAACTGCAGGGTAAAGGTGTATTCACAGTGGTGTTAAAATTCAAACAAATTATATTTTTAAAGATTAAGTTTAATTAATTTAAAAAATACACTTAAAAGTTAAAAATCAAAATTAAGTCATTAATATTTTAATCACTATCACTAGTATCCTCGTTTGTATTTATAATAAAAGAATTTTCTGCAGCGAGTTCCATGACGTCATCTAAGTCCCACATGATATTTTCTTCTTGTAAGACGTGGTCGCAGCATTTCTTCCATCAATCAGCGTCTACTAACCGAATTGCGTCATAAAATATTTTTTTCACGTCACTCATCTTAAAAGTTGTATTGTTGGCAGCAATATAATTTTTTATTTGGGCCCACACCAACTCAATGGGGTTCAGTTTGCAGTGGTACGGAGGTAAACGGAGAATTTCAATGCCGTTACTCCTAACCATTTCATCGATTAAATTTATCGAGATATCTTCATTAGCTTCACAAATTATCGTAATTTTGTTTAATGTCGGGTAGTGATTATTTAAATATATTGAGTGTACTTTTCTCCTTATAGCACATTTGTATAATTCATCGAATTTATCAATCATAGACTACCTGGCCCTTTTTTTCACTGGCGATTTCAATGTATTATTTTCCTTTTTTTCACTAAGAATACTATAAACTGTTCTCTCTGACACACCGCGTGCATTTGCCGTTTTCTTACTATGCTGTCCACAATCACATTTAAATCAGACTGTTTAAAATACTTAAAAACATTGTAAATTACTTTTCACTCTCCACTATGAATTATCAAACCACTTTTATTTTTACGAATTGGTGAGGTATTCATTTTTTAAACATAAATCAGTTAACACAATTACAGGACACAACCGTCGCTTTCGAAGCTATGCCTTCAACTGGTCACTGTAAACTTGACCTTGTAATTTGAAAATATTTGATTGGTTAGGGGACGGGGCTATGCCGGCGAACAATGATGACTCACTCCATTCTTAATGCGAACGAACTATGGTAAGATATTCGCTTACAAAGACATACAGTACATACAACAAAACTAATAATTCCCCCCGATGTACCTGCGCAGTAAACCAATTGTAATATACGCGACAGGGTACGAAATCGTGTAAGCGGGGTAAAGCTAAGAATGCATAGCAAACAACACTCTGCCGTTTGCTCTTACGAATAAAGTTCAATATTATAGTTTATTTAGTAAATAATCTATTATATGCGCAGACGCAAATGAAACCTGCCGCAATTATATTTAGTGTAATACTACATAAAGTATGCACACCTCCTCCCTATACTACTATATTTTATATAACTATATCTTAAAAGAAATTGTGAAAAACTAAATTCTAAAAGATAGATATTATGAAGTACTTCGACCGAAAATTAGTTTAATTTTTTTAATATAGGATATTTTCTATAAAAAATATTTTTTAGTGTTTCGTATTATACACTGAATTTTTCAAATGGGCCTTCAATGTAAATCCTAAATTATACGAAATAGCATAAAACACTCAAAGGAGTCTCGAGGCCGATTTTAACGATAACTAAAATGGAATTAGATTTTTGAAAAATAAATTACCCTTGTCAGGATTCGAATCGGCTGATTTTGAAAATCACACATTTGAAAACACATTCTGTTTTATTATAAGTACCAAATCTTAATGTAGCTTGTAATTTCTGTAAAGGAATGTCAAACGGAAAACTAAGGAAAAGGGTTGTTTTTGAACAATATGATCTATTTTCCATGCATTAATTTAAGGGGGTATTCTGGTTTAGAAGCCCGAATTTTAGGTGTTTCTTTTAGTCGCGATAAAAAAAAACCAAATATTTCTACCATCCATATTTTTTAATTTTTTTTATTGATATTTAAATAGTACAAAACATTAATAAAATAAAAAAAAAAAAAATCAAAATACTGCGGACCGGCAATGTAGGTACTGAATAAAAACATGGCACATCATGGTGTGCAGGATATCAATCCTTCCAGTGACTTGAAATGGAAAACAATTAATAGTCTTTAAAGAGGAAGGATTTAGTTATCGCACTACGAGAAGTTTTAAAAGAAAAAAAATCACAAAATGGCGGCGGTTTCAAAAATACGTTTTGTCAGAAAAACACTATTTGTCCACATATAGCTATGTCTGATTAACAGAATATAATCATGCTAATACATTATTATTATAATAACTTATGTATTATTGTATATATATGACTATGTATATATGTATGTATTTGTATATTCATTTCTTAAACTAGTTTGAGTATTTATGTATCTATTGCCTTTTTCCTGCACCACCTATATCGCCTGATTCAAATTTTTTGTTTCATTTAGATTGCCTGGAATAGATCGCTTTGAGCGATAAGGCCGCCTGTTGTATTGCCTAGATATATTGTAAATATGGTCTGTTTTTGTAATTGTATATTTTGGTGTGCAATAAAGTGTTGTCTCCCTCTCTCTCTCTCTACGTTTTGTTGGAAAAAAACAAATATAAATAAAAAAAATGGATAGTGGAAATATTTGGTGCTTTTTTTTAAAGCGACCGAAAAAACACCTAAAATTCTGGCTTCTAAACCAGAATATCCCCTTAATTTAACAACATTTAGCATAGTTCAAAATTTGGCTCTAAAGGCCTACTTGAAAAGTTCTGTATATATCCTTGCATGGACTAAAATGCGCTTTATCTATTATTTTTTTCACGACTAATTCTTAATTATCAACTCTCACAGGACTCCGTGACGCTTGAACATGGTTGGCTTCTAGAAGCAATGGTATGGAGTTGTTGTTTAGGCATCTACCTTCTTCGCTTGCTTACGCTGGGTAGCAATGTGAATAGGAAATACCGTGGTTGTCTCTCAGCTATACTCACGGAGCAGATCAACTTGCATTTAGCCATCGAACAGAGACCAGAAAGCAAGGAACAGCTCACCGTCGCTAACAACGTGCTGAAGTTAGCTGCGGATCTATTGAAGGTAAGTTTAGGATATACAGCCTGTTCCAAAATTCAACGATTAGCTGATACAGGGGTATGGTCGGGATTATGGCTACCCAGGGAAAAAATCGGTACTCTTTTTTTTAATAAATGTAGCCATGTACAACTCGACCAAAATGTCTAGAAATGAAACTAATTTTTTTGCCTTCGGGCAATATTCTATTTTATCTGTAGTCAAGGTCAGTGACAAAAGTCAGTTATTTTAATTTTAACGTTGTTCCGAGTCTAAAATCCGCTATAAAATAACTAACTACGCATGCAACAATACCAAGTTTCACGTGAGCAATGATTTTTAAAGTTGGCCAAAGATGTCAAGTGGAATTTGAAGCAAAAATCTTTTCGTTGTAATTTGACGATATTTACCAAAGAACAGCCGTGATGATAGGTTTGTAATGATTAATTTAGCTTCTTTTAATTCAATAATTGCTTTGTTAACTATTACAAGGTGTTAAAACTCTTGCTTGCCCTTATTAAAGTAAACATCATAGGCTATGTTGACAAAATTCGTACGTCGTAACTAAAGCAACTTGATACTTGCACGATGTTTGATGTCGTAGAAAAAAATTACTAGTAAGTATCGAAATTACTCTTGACCTAATATTGGAGTTGCTAGAGTTTAGACAAATTTGCGAAAGTGGCGCCCCTGTTATTTTCTACTTTATTTTACCACCCTATAAAGCTTAGTGGGTAAGGCACACGCACCTCGTTTCGATGACGTAACTATAAATCCCGGCCGAGGAGCATGCACCGCATAAGAGGCATTACATTAGCCAATTTTCAGAATTCTAAATCTGGTGCGCTAGTTAGTGAACTAGATGAGCAAGCGTGGCAGAGCCCATACGATTGCACGAGATTGGATCACTAACTGCATTTACACGATTCAATTTTAACTCGCTAGCTCATCTAGCGCTTTGCAAATTGGATAATGTAATGCCCGCTATAGACAATTTTTCCGACATACAGTACGTGCAAATCTTAAATGTGCCACGAGAGAAGATCCATGAATTTGCGTAAGTCCATTCAAGTGTAATAATTTGTTACACCTGACATCGCCTATGGACATTCGCAACATTAAAGGTGCCACCACCGTGCTGCCGCTCTCTAAAGGGACACTGGAACCTGGCCACTAATGCCGGAACACAACTCAAGGCTGTTTTGGCGGCATACTCTAGACGAAGGGTGGTAGCCATCCTGACGGGCAAATACCCTAACACCGGGCTGTGGGTTGTTTGGTCGCCTTTTTCAGAAATTGTATACTTTATAGTGTAATGCGAAAGAGATAGTATAATGACTTCAGAGAGCGGCCGAGCGAGAACACAACTGTTTTCTAATCTCTCTATAGTAACCCTTATAATAGGGGATTGGACAGTCAAATCAACTGACAATGAAGATACTTTTGATAACGTCGCAGCCTCATAGATTATGTTTGAGCATACTTACTTGTGACGTCATAAACAGGTACAAGTAAAAAGAGTTAAATAACGTATAAACTATTGTTTGAAAAATAATTAAAATTATTTTTATCATGTTATTTTAAAATTTAGAATAACAAGATGTTATTTTAACATTACACTTTAATATGTATTTTTTTAGATTTTATTGTAACACTAGAGTTTACCCCGCGGCTGCGCCGAGGGACAACCTAACCTCTAGTGCGTATCTCTTGTATGCAATATAACCTGTACCGCCTGCTGTTTAAAGATTCACTTCACTTTATATCACAAACTATACCATTCACCATCTATCTGTAAACTACGTTATCTGTCTAAGTGACAAAACTTGTCAAAAATGAACCAATTGGACCAAGGGGACCAACGGGACTAACGGGACCAAATGGATGAAATGGACAAAATCACAAAAAACCTATCCCACTTTTTGGGATAACCTTTGCATAAATCTATTCCATTATTCGGGATGTAAAGTATCCCTTGGCCACCCTCGCTATTAAAATTACATATGTACCGAGTTTCAGCTAAATCGGTCCAATAGTCTTTCCATAAAAGGATAACAAACAGAGACAAATATATTAATATACCGAAAACGATACCATTTTTCGGGATAAAAAGTATCCTATGTTCATCCTCGGCATCGAAAATATATATATATAATATACTGAGTTTCAGCCAAATCGGTCCAATAGTCTTTCCATAAAAGGATAACAAACAGAGACAAATATATTAATATACCGAAAACTATACCATTTTTCGGGATAAAAAGTATCCTATGTTCATCCTCGGCATCGAAAATATATATATACTGAGTTTTAGCCAAATCGGTCCAGTAGTTTTCCCGTGAAAACGGAACAGACACGGACTGACAGACAGAGTTACTTTCGCATTTATAATATTAATAGGGATGTGTCCCGCATCCCTATTCATTTGACTGTCATATACATATTCTATTGTTGTTACAATTATTTTGTGCACCTGAAATGTTTCACCTTTTTCTTTGCAGGAACTCGATGCGCCATTCAAAATATCAGGTATATGTGCCAATCATTATCTGTACACTATAATTAAAGTAGTGATACTTTCAGCGTTATCAGGTGTACTCTCAGAAATGTTAGGTTTCAAGTTAAAGTTGCACAAGATTAAAATCAAGTAAAAACTTTACCCTAGTCCCTTGCTGTATTTTGTGAGGATACTTTAGTAGATATTGTTTTCACTTATCTTTTGAATTTAAGTGAGATCTACACATTGATCAAAAGGAGTGACTAATAATAGACTGTTTTAGTAATAGACTTCATAAAATAATTATTTTTAGTGTCTCGTATGGAATTCTTGATTAAATCCTATAAACCAAGTAATATTATTTTACCTTGTCCAACGGTTTATTCTACTTTTGACAGGTCGAACCTTGGTCAATTTGTTGTGCCCTAAAGCATTACCAATTAAATTTTATATAAAAATCGAGTTTCTTTGTGTGTAAATTTGGTGCACCCATATAATTTATTAAACATAGTGAGACAGAAATAACACTTTATTGCACACCAAAATATACAATTACAAAAACAGATCATATTTACAATATTTTCTAGGCAATACAATAGGCGGCCTTGTCGCTCAAAGCTCAAAATATACTGTGTTGCGTAATAAATAAACCAGACAACCCATATGCTTAAAGTGAAATAAAAGCAAGAGTAATTTTTAAATCTAAATAATATTTATCTTTAAATAAAACTTAAATATAATGGACAATGAACTCTGTGCATTAGATGACACGGAAAACGGCACTACTATGTAGTTTGGAACAATGAGGTATGACAATTGTGACATTTAAAATTCATTGTCAAAAATGTGCGACTTGATGGGCGTGCAAACATCAAAAGTAAAATAAATCCTTGGACAGGATCTAGTCAAAATCGATAAACACGGTCGATGCGGAGTCGTGCAGCACTAAAATGGGCAGTTGGGCACTGTGCGAGATGTCCTCCACTCCCCTCCACGGCTCACCTCATACCCCGATTTCCATCTTGATCTGTCGCAAACTATCTGTCCCTTAGTGTAGATTTCACCAAGTATTTCTGCTCTTTATTAAAATTATGAATGCAATATGTTTTTATCCGCATAATAATTATAAATCAGTCTTATTATACAGTTGTAAATAAATAATAGGTATTAAAATGGCCACTTTCGCAAAATCACATTATGAATTTGCCAAGTGTCAAAGTAACACTCCATTGCAGCATCAGGTTAAAAGTGGCCGTTTTAAAACCACAGGTAAAGCAATAAAAAGTCCTTGTTACAATTATTATAAATTAGACATCGCTATTTATAATAATTTGAATTATGATTTATATTCAATTTGGGTGTTGGCCGATTTTATGTAAAAATTCTGTTTTCATAATATTTTTGCCTTCATTCCATTTTTCATCACATGTTATCATTATTTATGTGTATTTTTACACATATTTCACAATATGAAGTTTCTATAAAACTATTCTTTTGATCTCATATTAAGTTATTGATAAATATTAATTATAAGTTTACAATGTTTCTAAATTTCTACCACATGGGTTAAATAATGTATTATTGTTGATTGAACTCTATATAATTTGATATGAATTGTAAATAATCATAATATTATTATCGTTTCGAATTTATGTAAAGCATACTAAACTTTTGGTATGTGTTACACATGACTTTATACAGCTCGATGATTTTCCTACAGTGTCTATACTTCGATTGTAAACAATAATTGCATGGAAGATTGGCATTTGGGAATGATACCTTTAGTATGGCGCACATTATTATGTTGCTTTACTTTGTCGAAACTAATCTTAATCAATTTTATTTGCAAACTCCTATGACTATGGACCTATGTCTAACATTGCGGTTTAGGTAGATTTATTGTGTAACTTATCAGTAGTACTTTAATATGTTGCCTTGATGGTTGCATTCACTGTTTTCTCCAGTGCCGGATTCATCTACAGTACAAGGGGTGCGGTGCACCTGAGTACAGGTTTAGTGCACTTGATTGCATACGGACCACTTACCTCTATTAGTACTACTGGACTGGCTGCTGCATATAAATGGCAACCATATTTTTGTGCCAATTTGAAGCGCTGCTTGTGGTAGTCTCTACCACCAATATTTGTACTGTTTTACATAACCAATAATTCCGCCCTGCGCAGTAGACCAACTTTAGTAGCGCACAACGGTGTACGATACATGTAAGCGGAACAGAGCTAAGAAAGCGTAACCAGCAACGCTGCCACTTCCGCTTTATATGTCGAAAACCGGCCTGCACTTTTCTGCACAAATGAAAACTATAGGTAGGAATTATAAGTTGTGTAAAACTGTACTAAATTAAGTAACATTTTAGTTCACTGGGACTGCTGCTTGCAGCGCGTTGACTATCAGCGCCAGTCAAACAGAGAAAATTAAAATACATCAGTCTACCCAGTATTAATATTAAGACTCAGGCTCTACATAGGCTAGAACCTGTTGATTCTTTATTTTACGTATGTACGTATCATCTGTGGCAACTCAGTGATTTAGTTCTGACACAGATAAAACATGTTTTGGACTGATTTGGTTTATACTAAAGCATGAACAAACAAGAAAAATACTACCTGTAGCGCCATCTAGTCATGAGTGATTTTTATTCCATGGTATAAAATGGTTTGTATCTCTTTGAACTTATTATCATAATTAATGTACTAAGCATAATATGAATATTAGTTTAAGCCTGTGTTTTAGAACAATACACATGCTGCAAACCGAGGCTTGAGATGACAATATACAAATTTGAAATGTCCATGGCATATATAAGCATGCAAAACTACGTCTTCATTTACATGATGATACGCTAAATGCCTTATATGGGCACTTAGGAGTAGACTACCGCCTGCAATAATACCGTTACTTTATATTTTTCAAAGTAAGTACCATTATACCAACATTCACAAATACATTGCGTTGCCTTACTTTTTCAAACTCATCTTGATCAATTTTACTGTCAAATGTTGCGTTTTATATATGTACGTCCAAAAAATAGGTTTATTTTATAACTTATCAACTTAAGATCTTAAAATCCAAATTAACATCTAAAATATAAAATGTACATAAAAGCAGCAGTATTAAGTACCTTTTGGTCTCGTTTAAAATCACCTTAATTCAGTTATTACTTTAAGAAAGCACGAACAACTGTTTAAAGTTGATAAATTTTTAAACGTTTGATATAAAATAAATAGGACATCTAACATCAAAAAACCTGGCAAATGGTTGTTCACGAAACCGAAAAGACTGGCGATTTAAGATTTGCACGTGAATATTGTTCTGGAATGCATTGCCTTCGAGTCATTTTTAGTTAGTTCCTATTAAATTTGTTGCTATGCTTGCTTGCCTAATTAAGTGGCAATAGATATTAACGGTCTTATACATATTGAGTTAGAGTAAGTTTCTAGGCTTCTTTAAGAACCTTAAAGAAACCTAGACTTACTATCACTCAATACGAATAAAACCGTTAAACATTATAGAGTGCCTCCTTTTAGTTATTGATACATAATGTATCCACCTTTTGCACTCTTTTTTATATAAATAAAAAATATGGTTGAATAGTGATGAAAATTTTCTAATGTAAATATTGGTGCTCGTTTTATGTTAGAAATAAAGAATATAACTATATAGAAAAGACAGACCATATTGTAATATTTTATTAGTCAAAAAAATAGCATGAAATGCAAAGACTTAATAAAAGTTATAGGTATGTGTGTTGTGTTTTATTGATCTACCAAAATAATAGGTTGGGGAAAAAGTCTGTTCGCATATAGTATGTATGAACTTATAATAAGATCTCTTTGGCTATACCATTAGAATCTGGCTGGTTTTGGTATCATTAAAAAGTTTTAATTTTAAAGAAGACAATTCCAAATTCAAATTAGGAAAATGTGTGATTTTCATTTGTTTTTCTTATGCAGTTTTTTGATCAGAAGCCCCAAAATTTTTATAGCAATGGGATCACGTCCCTACCTACAAGATGGAAAAAAGTTATCCAACAAAATGGCACCTACATACTTTAGTCAAATGTAAATAAACTTTATAAAAAAACCTTTTGAATTTTTAAATAAAATGCGAAGAAATTTTTTCCCCAACCTAATAATAATAATCCTCAGTAAGAAACTTTTCGTAATTTGATATGTGGTTATTTCTGTTAAATTGTTTAAATATGAAATTGAATATTAAGAAATTACTAAGGCTTAATTTTTGAGTGATTTGGTTTAAAACAGCAAATTTTGTGTAATAAAATGTGCGCTGCTTTTTATCCTGGGAATCCCGCGGGAATCTTATCGGGAATTATTTAAAATAGTCAGGTTAGAAAAAATCTTAATTCTAATGTGATTTTTTCACTGATCGATAAATTTATGTAATAAAATGTGTTATATTTTTCATTCCGGGAATCCCACGTGATTTTTCCCGGGAGCGGTTTAAAGTTGTACGGGAGCATAAAAATTAGCTTATGCCGACACAGTTTTCACTAAAACGAAAGCTTATTTTTTTCAAATGCTGCGGTAGTTTGTGCCCCAGGAATCCCGCGGGAATTTTAAGTCAACCGTGGACGAAGTCGCGGGCATATACTAGTATACCTATACAAAAATCGCGCGATTAAAGACTAGCGTCCTATAATCAACAACATGTATATAGGGATTTGTACACCTATTATATTTATATACACTACACAGAATGATTTGAGGACCCGGTACAGAGGATGGGCGTGGCTTAGCTTAGCTAAAAATTCAGACCGTCTTTCTCATTACACCACCCTGATTTAGAAAGTTTCCAAAAATCAAAGTATTGTAATAAGCTTTTTGCTTTTCAGAAATAAGGTTTTCGCAAGGTATCATTCTTAATGTAGTATTAGTTTACATGGTAATAAGAGTAAACGTGACACAATTATTATGAAATAAAAATCTAAAATATTTACAATAATATTTATTGCATCAACAAAATATACTCACGAAAATAATCCATTCCTTAAATAGGGTTAGTGGACAGTCAAAGTAACTAAGATACTTTTTCTCATCTCACAAAACGTCGCAGCCTCATAAATTTTGTACGAGCGTACGAAACTTTCGTCATAACTTTGAACAAGTAAAGTAAGGAGCCAAATTACGCATTAACTATTGTTTAAACGGTGATTTTAAATATTTCTATCATGATATTTTAAAAGCCAGATGATAGGATTTTGTTTTATAATTTATACGTAAATATTAAAATTTATTGCAACAATTGTGTCCACTTCCCTATTATTAAAACCTAGATTACATTATTTCCATAAACGAACGGTCATAATATTTTGAATCAATTTTAAAAATATGTTACCGACACAAATTTAGATTTGCTGGAGCATTACTTTCTTTGAGCATTTTTTAAAAATTATAGAGGCGAAACATAGTGTTTTTTTAACTCATAAGATTCTTTCTGTAAATATTGTCATCTATGAGACATTGCATGATTATAGGCGACAAAAATTTAATATTTTTTTAAATATACAAACAGGCAGGCAGAATGTTGGTCTTTGAATGACACCAGACGATTGATTACTTATAAAATAAACATTTCCACGTTCTCCTGAGAATGTGAAGAACACAAGAACACATTCCACATGCATGTTCTTTGTGAGTACCTCGTGAGAATGTGGACGGCCCATTACATTACATGTTCAAAGAAAAAGGGAGAAAATGCTCCAGCAGACAAAGCACGCCAGACCTAAGGGCTCACAATAAATAATAATAACTCTTATTTTGCTCCTAAAAGAATTGTTTATTTTATGCAAAATAAAAAAGCCCAATGGTTATTCTAAAGTTCGGCCTAATAATATTGTCAACAAGTGACAAAATTATGATATAATGAAAAAAATTTAGAAGAGCAACAATCTAATCCTAATTATTTACAAACATATCTAAACTATTAATTGAGAAATAAGGAACCTTTAAAAAGGTTAGATAATTATACAAGTATTATTTCCCACTATACTAACTACTATTGTAACTCTACACTTATAGAGTATTTCTACATATCTTATAATAATAAATGAAAGTTGTCATTACCGCATCACTGTCCAAAAACATGGATTTGTAAAATTATACAAATTCGCAAATGTATGTAATATGTATATGTAAATTTTCTGTCCTACATATCGAAAGTTAAAGGGAAACACCATGTCGTAAGAAGAGCATGTCTAATCGAACTATGTTTAAAATAACTAATATTTTAGACACTTGCTACTATAGTATATATCAGCCCCATCATCCACTGGAATATCATACACCAACAAATTCTTAGATAGTCTCAGAGAAAAATCACGGTGACATGCCGACAGAGATATGACAAAACTACAAGGATTCCGGTTTTGCCCTATTTTAAGAAAGGCTGGAGACAGTCTAATATTTATTTCAACAATAATAAATTGTAAGAAACAATCGCAATGACTGTGAACTAGTAAAATACAATATAATAACAATCACTAAATTATATTCTATGATATAGAAAGACAGGCAAATAAACCACACATAAATAATTAAATCATAAATCTTGAAAAAAAAACAGTGTTTAAAATAATCAACAACAAATACAGTCTATGTCATCATTGAGTGTTTGATAAAATTAAAGTATAAGGAGAAATAACTAAAAGTGATATTGCTAAAGCATCGGAATCTCAAAATTGAGCAATTGACCCACTAACAATTTAGCCAAGTCTGATCTGATATCCATCATTGTTAAAATTTAACTCAAGCCAAATTGTAGGTCTCTGACTGAAGCCAAAACGGAGTTTTTGTGGCAACTCGAAAAATCACATTTCACTAACAGTTGAAAATTTCTACACAAACACAATTCTTACTTAAAAACCATCAATATCACACAAAACACCACTATAATTTAAAAATTTACCTATTTATAATATCGATTATGCGATCCAATTAAAATGAATTGTACTGTAAGAAAGGCACTCTTTAATCAGAACAATATTAGATTCCAAGGATTTCATAAATCAAAATTGTGTTTTGGAAACTAAAACAACACAGCAAAACATTACCCTCTACAAGTCCCCACCAAAATCATTTTTAATTTTTATTATGTTTTGCGTCAAAATAAAACATAGGTTAAAAACCAAATTATATTGAAATCATTCACTTAAATTAGATTATTCATCTTAGTCTGACGTTTCGCCCACTTGACAATTTCTATGATTGTACGAATGTCCAGTTATAAGAGTTATTCGCCGACTATTATAACTGGAGGGCATTTGTAAAATTAGTAAATAATTGAAAACTACTCGCGGCGGCGCTCCTTGGAGGAAGATCGATGCGATCGGCTGCGGCGCGAGTCCCTATCGCGCTCGCGCTCCCTGTCCTTGTCCCGCTCGCGGCCTCGATCGCGCTCGCGCTCTCTTTCCCTCTCTTTTCCGTGGGATCGCTCACGGGAATCACGTTTGCTGCGACTCCTTGAACGGCTGCGCCTGTGCAACATTCAATTACGCTTCTAATTGATGGTCTCTTAATATTTCTTAATTATTTTATTGTTTCCTGAAAAATACAAACTAGGATTCTTCAAATCACATGTGAATAGGTATAGTTTAGGTAAATACTCTATCCTAGACTACGTCATCGCTCAGCATCAGGTGAGACAGTGTACAAAAGCAAACCTATACAAAGGTAAAAAAAGAACAGTATCAATTTGTTATTGTTATTGTCAAATTGCTTTATTAACGTTAAATTAATAAAAATAATCTTTATTGTATCATTCTATTCATAATAATAAACAATCACTATTTCAAAAATTGTAACTAATGACAATCTAATATTTATAACATAATGTGTATGCAAAAACATTCTATTGTATCATAATTAACAACAGTCTTAAGAATCATAAATACTCCATGACAAACTAATAACACATCACATATACAGTAAATTGAAGACAGAATGAATCGTCACATTCTCGGGAGTAAAGAAAATGTGGGACGTGTTTTCAGGAGAATGTAGAGTACTTGTAACAGTTAATTAACAACCTCCTTTCGCGATCGCGTTCCCTGTCCTTGCCGCGATCCCCATCCTTGTTGCGGTCGCGTTCTCCGTCCTTGTTGCGGTCCCGGTCTCCGTCTTTGTTGCGGTCCCGGTCTCCATCCTTGTTGCGGTCCCGGTCTCCATCTTTATTGCGGTCCCGGTCTCCGTCCTTATTGCGGTCGCCGTCCTTGGTACGATCGCGATCCCTGGCGGACTCCCTGTGCCGTCGCGCGCGCCGATCTAACTCCCGCCCACCGACAAAGTGACGTCTCCCGCTACTGCGTTCGCGCTCTGAGGCACCGCGTTCCTCACGTCTTTTGTCAACTGTTTTCTGGAAAATAAATTATTTCAGTTTATTTATAGCTTGCAGTTAAACATACTTCTATATGCTATCAAATTAAAATTATCTATTAAATCAAGCAACTAAAGAAACATTGATCGAAAGTTTTAATAGTATTATTCTATATCAAAAAGTAAGAGAAGAACGACTTGCAGCACTCTTACTCAACAGTAAAATGTGATATTTAGGGACTTTTCTGAGTTACTTTCTTTATTTTATTTGACATTCCTAGTATCCTTTTTCTTTAATTTGAATATGACAGTCATATGAAGCGTTCATTTGTTGTGGTATATGGACCTCAGTTTGACAGTGATTGAACAATTAATAGGAAGTGGTGGCAACTTACTTTTAATTCAGCTAATTTCTCACGAATTGTTATAAAGCCCAGGTGAAGTTTCCCTCCAAAGTGATCAGCTAGCCGTCTGTCATTATCATGGATGCCAAGGTATGCAGAACAAACTTCACAAACTCTCAACTTTTGTTGTTGATATGATGATGCAGGCATTGAATTACGATATTCCTGTTCAGCTATGACTTTTTTCTTGCGTAGTTCTTCAATCTGAAAGTTTTTATATTAAACCACTGCAAATAACATTTAAAACTTATTATATTGGAAAGAAACCTTGAAAAGTCAAGAAAAATTTTCAAGTCAAGGAAGTTAGAGGAATTTTTAATTGAGATGATGAAATGCCTATATTTTTATAATCTTACAAAATGCCAAAGCAGCCAAGATTTTGTATGACTATATTAATGAGGCAATCATATTGATTATTATTTGAACATTAATACAAGTTACTTTAAAATATTATGATAACAAGTTACAAGATTTCTTTTTATGTTAATTTTTTTTTAAATTTATAGTGGGTTTAGTTATTTCGAATAAATTAATTTTGTGTTGTGTTTTTATATTCTTGTTGAAATTCATTTACTTAAATTGATTATGGTACTCAATAACTTATTTTATTTGTGACCTCATATTTAAGATTTCTCATCTTCCAGATAGAATTTAGGGTTGATGTTTTCCATTTTGTAATAGAAAAATGTAATGCTGATTTAAGCCATATTTCAACTCATTACATTTCTTTGGCCCAAAGTCCTTGTCTCCTTTAACATGTATACATGCATACCTCTCCCATGAGTTTGACACTCTCTTCGACCATGCCCTCCTCGCCGAGAGCCTCGGCGCGCGCGAGCTTCTGGCCTATCTGCTCGGCCAGCTCGTGCACAGAGTTCGCTTTCTCGGTCACCTCAGCGGAGAGCTCCTCCTGAGTCTCTGCCAACCGCTGTTTCGCCGCCGTCGTACGCCGGTCGCAGTCTGCTATGAACGCCTCCAGGTGTTCTGTTGCCTATTCCAGTCAATAATATACTATCAATTCGACAATCACTTTATTTATTACAGTGCCATAACTAGATTGAATGCTCTTCTATATGCCAAACACTATGGAATCTCCTGATTAGCTACAGATAGCTGCACAATACCTGATTTATATAAAAACAATTATTCGTTTGTTGCAAACTAAGAGCAGGATAAAGATAGAGGCAGCATCTATGTTTATCCTGCTCTTTGCATTAAATACATCTATGTTTTAGGTGCAGACCTTATCAAACAACTGTGTTTTTTGAATAGACCTTACCATACAACTATGTTTTAAAAGAAGTTGAGCATTAACAAAACAAGAATGGTTTAATAACTGATATTTTTCATTACTGTGTTAATAAACAAAAATAGCACTATATATATGTATTATATTATAGTAAGAATACTAAAAGTTGTTGACAATAAATACCTTTTCAGAAACTTGTCAATAACATATAACTTAGCAAAATTAAAACAACTTGACCTAAGCATAATTGGGAGAATTTAGTTTTTAAAGCCCCATTGACTGCAATTTCATTATTTATTTAAATATAAAGGTGTGTCCGTAGTAAAATACCACTCGCTCATTTAATTATTCTATTAAACAAAGCCCATTATGAAACAATAATTAAAATTCTTATCATTATTCTCTATGAATGCATTTTTGCCTACACATATTTATGTGACTGAAATACGAAATTCTCAAGGGAAAATTACATTCTTTGATTTTAATAAGTGCATACATGACATGAATATTTAATTGAAGGTAAATGAAATTTGAAATATGTATTAAATTAGGTTTCATTACTATTAAAAAAAAATGCCTTACAAATGAGACAACTAAAAATATGAAATAAACTTCCAACTGTGGTTTATCCATAGTATTAGATATGCGCAGCGCTCTTTCAAAAAAAAGTGTAACAGATTTCCTTCAAAGCTGGCAGCATGTTGGTAATAGCTCTACTTAACTCTAAACAATAATAGTATTTATACTCTGACACCAATCCACATTGGATAAGGGTGATGGGTACACTGTCCATACTCCTTGAACAATAGAGAAGCCAGTGCACAACAGTGGAAAGTCTATATTTACATATTACATGAAAATCATACTCACATCTATGTCATAGAAATAATCTTTGGTTTTGGATGCTAGCTCATAATCCGCACGCAGAGCCAAGTCATGTATTTTTGGACACTCACCTAAGTCCATCCGCTGCAATAAAGATTAAAATCACATGAAAAATAAGTATTCTATACAAACAAACAACTCGGATCATCCATTTTAGGTTTCATTTTTGATTAACTTCTTTAATTTCTTTCCTCGATTCTTGAACCAATTTTAAAGGAAAGAATTTTATACTTTCCTCTGTTTCTGATTTAAATTTATTCACACAATGTAATCACAATAAGTTTAAAATATCCTGCCTTTAAAGATAGATAGATGTTGTAAGTTATTCTATAATATTTACTTCTATAAAACCCGCTTGCATGTTGTATAATAAAAAAAAATTGAAAAATACATACAATATCACCAGCAGTACCCAGGTTCACTCCTCTGCACAAAATAAGTTTACCAAATACATACTTACGCGAATAATAGTGGAAAACACACCCGAATTTTCTAACATATCAAAATCCTAATTATAAATTAATAAGGTATAATATTTAAACATAAATTTTATTGCATATGATTGTTTCATTAACATTGCCCCAAGGAACGATGATGCATGTTTTTATCCCTAGTTAACTCGGCCAATATTTGCACATCTTGCTGATATTACTAAGATCTAATACTGAGATGTAAGAAACATGTATTGACTATCCTTCCTTCCTGATAACAGTACAGTTATGCAGGTTTTAAGCTTATTAAAATGTGTTATTCATAATCACATTCAGAATGTGACTATAATAAACACTTTTACTAATGAGCATTATTAATAAGGGGGTATGTGTATATGAATATGATATGTTTATGTTATACGAAATTTTTTACTTGCTTATTACATAATAAGGCAAGTATGTTATCCCTAAACTTAACAGCAATTTATATGAAATGTTATTTGATAACATTTAAAAGATGTCATTTTAGTGCATTAATTTAAGTGCCAAAAATGATTAAACCAGATAAAGCTTTAATAGCTTTCACTTTTTAAAAATGGAATGTTTATTCCCTGAGGCATCAAAATATAATAAATTCGCCAACAGATATTAATAAGTTTTCTCAATAAAATTTAATTTTTGATCCATTCATACTATTGCAGATTCCATACAGGAATCACCACAACTTTGATTTAGTATTCAATCAAGTTAACTCCTCACTTGCCCTTTCATCTACAACAGTATGAGTGGATTTACAATATTTTAAACAAAGCTACCTAACTTTGTAAGTGATTTAATAGTGTAGTGAATATATAAATTGCTATGAAATTTTGACATTATAACACAATAAATTATATCAAAATAGAGATATTTTAAAAATAAAATGCCTGCTCATTACATGCAACAATTTTGATTGACTCTAGCCATGTAAACAGCACAGTACGTACCCAATGTAGAAAGAATGAATGTCACCAAATTTTCTCACCCGGCTTTAGTTTATTCCTAAAATTTGTCATGAGTACTCACCGAAGCAGCATTAGTTACCGATGAATATTTATATTATATCAAGAACCGTATAAACTTAAAGTTAATTCCTGCATAGCAGTGAGAATACAATCAGCTAACTATAAATGTTTTATACGTACATCATGGTACTTACAGAACAGCCTAACTCATACAATCTATCCCTCATCTGTTAAGTATTGTGATGAGCAATAAAGACTAGTGTTGGGAATTTTCTGAAAAGCATATTTCACCACAGTTAATGCCACTCCGATGTAAACATTTTCCAACGTCACTACAGCATCAGTATAAGTACACAGTACAGAAATAAATAAAAGATTCATACATAATAAGTACAAAGCACAAGAAGTACACATATTATATTGATATGTGAAAAACCATACATCCTTGTGCATTTGTAGAAAATATTAGAAATTGCCAGAAAAGAGACAATCTTATTTTTATTAAAGTTGATATAATATCAAAAAAAATTAAAAGAACCCAAAAGGACTTAATGAAATAGTGGAATTACAATGTTGTTAATATACACAATTTACTCACCGTAGACGATAGTATTTCATGTGGACAACATTGCAACAAAAATGATTTACACACAGCATCATCATAAAACTTAACTCCATGTCTATCAGTTTCACCTGCAACATATTATGTTCATATATGGAATTTTCACATTAAAGATGTAGTAGAGGTAAATCTATAGATGTTTGATGCACTAATTTTAAGTAGTGGGGTAGTGGAATGGGGAGGGGGGAGTCATACTTACCCGTAGTACAACCCCTATGGTCCAGAAATCTTCACTTTCTTTTAATACACTTTACCTCAGTTATTTTTTCACTAATATTACACTTATAAAGTTGAACAATCCTTTTAAAGTCAAAAAAAAGCCAGTAATCAACAGAGACAAAGAACCAAAAAACTGTGTATGTCGTTAAAATATGAAGAAAAAACACAACAGAGCACATTCACATACATTACAAGAGTAACCATGAAAATATTCAAATATCGACCAATAAAGACGAAATTATACATTGTGTGTATAAAATAAATAATAAATGGTTACCAGTCGGTTCTGGTACTTGCCGGCCACAGCCACACCAGACTCGCTTAGCACTCTCAGCTTTGTGCACTTTGATCTGAAGCTAACCTAAATCACTATTTGCCTGCTTTCACCCCCCCATCACAATAATGTTAGTGAAAAAATAGGTGAGGTTATGTTTAACAAAAATAAATACTTCAAGATCTCTGAACCCCCAGGGTTGCAGAAAGGGTAAGTATACCTTTCCCCCTACCAACTACACCCACCCAATATTTAAAATTTGTGCACCAGATATTTGAGTAGCAGCCGTAGTAGATTCTAGTATGTACATTCTAAAACATCAACTAAGCCACATTTAATATGGAGGAATGTGAAATAAAAGACCTAATAATGATGACATCTCATAACATATCTAAAACATTTTTCTAAAAATAAACATCGCATATCTTAACAGACAAAACTTCACAAATCCTATGCATTAGAAAAATTTAATCTTTTTAGTTTACCTAATGAAAGTGGCGTTGTGATAGCAACCTTCTCTGATGCTTGCAATAATAGCTTCAAGATCTACTCATTTATAATGCTATATATATATACTCATTTAAAGGCCATCCAAACTATACAGAATATCTAGAACAAGATGCATATATCGAAATTCGAATTAAATCATTCTTACCATTTCGTGCTGTGCCCATCAATTGATCCAACATTGCCCTCATTTGTTCGTGAGCCGACATTTTGGAAAAATATTTTGATCTTCAAATCAGAGGCAAAATCATCAAAGCTACAAGGAGAAGTCAAAATCAAAAGTAAAATCTTAGTTCGTTACTTATTTTAAGTTTAAAAACTTTCACGTATACGCAGCCAACAAATCAATCGTTGCCATGCAATATGGCGCAGAAAATGGCGTCGCCGTCTATTTCTTTATTTTCTTTTATCAAGACATTTCTGGCCTGGTAACAAAAACCTTAACGAAGCCCACTCACTATCCTGCATAGCAGTACCGCAGTAGGTGGAGCTTGTCTGTGTTGCCGGACGCAAATCAGGCTGCAACAACACTCACGGCCCTGCATTACGCAAAGATATTATAAAAGAACCGAAGTATATTATACTTAGACCATGGTTTAAGATATTATAATATCTTTGGCATTACGCGGCGGCCTATTACCCTTTAAGCTCTTTTATTTGATATTTTTAATAATTATCGGCAAAGACACTGATTAATTTGTTGGTACTGAACTGAACTAAATTTCTTATACCAACTCAGTAAAAGCCTACATTTTTCTTATTTTTTTTGTTAACGCAGGGAGAATACATTTCGTACCATACTGGGTCCTTTGTAGGCGTTAGAACTTACGCGGCGAGATTAAGCGCCGCACAGTTTTAATTTTTAATTGAAATTAAAAAATTCTTAGAGGGCGGCAACGCGTTGGCAACGCCCCTGGTGTTGCAAACGTCCATAGGCGACGGTAACCACCTTCCTGAGCCGTCCGCCTGTTTGCGTGCTTCGGGCGATAAAAAAAAATGTGGGGAGCCTGGTACAGTCGTTCCCAAATCCCCAGCTGGTACCATTCAACGGAGTTCTTATGACAACTCAAAGGGCCACATTCGACTATACAGTTCACATTTCTCACAAAACACACAATTACTACTCAAAAACTATCAATATCCTACAACTATTGTTCATTTTAGAGTAATTTTACACATTTTTAGAAAATAAAACTGCACAGCACAACTTTTCCTTTCAATTCCCGCCAAAAACTCCTAACCTACAGTTATTCAGCTGTGCTACATATAGGCATAAGAAAATGAAGAAACTACATTATAATCTAAGATCTGGCTTAAAGGCCTAACTGCCAAACCATAAACCTAAATAAATAATAATAATAAAATTGATAAATAAACGCTGCTTTTTGTGATAACAATAATATTGTATTCGGATTATTGAAGATTTTCTAAACGTTATGTATTATATAGGTAATACTGCAGGCGCAAACAGTTAATGTTTAAGTCAATTATGTGTTCAGCGCGGCTATTGATTCCATTTTTTCCGACGGAGGAAGTATTTTTTAGAGGTTATGTATTTCTCTGTAACCAAAATGCTCTAACAATTTACATAGTAAATTTTTTTACAAACCCTAATAAGTTGTTTGACATAGATATAAATTCTAAACATGAGTTGATATATGGATACTGGGGTAAAAATATACCTTTAAAAAAGCTGAGACGATCAAACAATTATCTAGTACTAAACCAGAATGAACATAGTATTCCCCAATTGAATAAACTTATTTATCTTGGAAAAGAAATGAATATTGAACAGAACTGTATCTTTGTGTTATATAACTTTAAAACAGTGAAGGAATTACAAATAATGTCAAATACAGATGACTATATAGTACAACTTCGAAGATGTATCCAAGAGGACATTGGTGAACAGAAACAGGCGTCTACTTACAAACCGTTACTTCAGATAAATAATTGCTTGTCATCATCAATGTTTCTTCAATACATTGTGAATTACATCAATTTATCAGTTTGGCTACTTACAACTCTAAAAAGAGAAAGAAAAGTAAGTTTTGACATATTATATTTTCATAACTGTAAACAGGGCTGCTACTCAGATATCCGGTACACGAATTTTAAGTAGGAAGGGAAAGTAAAGGAAAGTACTTACCTTTTCTATAACCTCTATTGTCCAGAGCTTTTGAAATATATTTTTTTTTTTAAACATAACCTCGCCTTTTTTCTGCTAATATTATTGTGATGGGTGGTAGGTCACGACCGTGACTAGAATAGTGATTTAGGTTAGGTTAAGTTATCTTCTGAGCAAAGTGCAAAAGCTGAGCAAGCGAAGTGAGCGTGCCATGGTAGCACGGCTGGAGAATGCCAGAACCAATTGGTAACTATTTACTATTTTTTTATATACACTATCAGTTATGGCCCCTTAATGACTGTATGAAATATTTGTTTTACTTATCAGTTTAATGGATGACTAGCAAGATGCTTTTCTATATTTCAATGAATCAATATATTAATGATAACAATTTTTAACTAAATTACAGAACAAATCCAATTTTTTAAATATGTCTTAAAAATAAATAAATGTAATTGTGTACAAAAAAACAATTTATAATTTCTGTTAATCATCTGTATTGGCTGCTATTTTGAATATTTTCATAGTTACTCTTGTAATGTATGTACTCTGTTCTGTTTATTCTTAATTTTTTGATGACACACAGTTTTTTTGGTTCTATTTCTGTTGATTACTATCCTTCTTTTGTACTTTGAAAGGATTGTTCAAGTTTGGACCTATGGTATAAGTGTAATAGTAGTGAAAATATGTGTGAGGTTATGTTTATTAAAAAAAAATATATTTATAGATCTCCAGACTATAGGGATTGTAGTAGGGTAAAGATGCCTCCGCTCCCCTCTCCTTAAAATTGTGTATCAGACATCTATAGATTTACCGTAAATAAGGATAAATATTTTTACTTCAATAGCTTCCATACAAATATATGTGTTTTTGCAGCAATTGTGTAAACATTTGCTTTTAATTCATTACCTTGGATATAAACTTCTTTTATATCAAATTGGTATGGTATAAATATGTTTATACTGCAAAAATCAAAAATCATCATATCACACTTCATCCTGGCAACCCTAATAATTTCCATGCAATACATAAATAAAACTGGTGGAAACAGACTCACAGAGGTATTAGGATAGCTTAATATTGTTATTTTAAAGTATATTTCACTCCAGGTATTTTTATAATTTCAGGTATCAATTAAACATGGCAATCTTATTCTGTCAATATTAGCAGACTTACTCTTAGGATATGTGTTAATGCAGTACTTATCACAAGACACAAAGGAAATAAGTTCTTTTTTGATGGGAGCTTTGGAGGTAATATGTAATATTGCACATTAGATTAGTTCTACTACAATCTAAGTGAATGTAAGCAGAATAAAAGCTAGATACTTGTACAGTCATTTTGAACTTATGATACTGTGGATGTTACCACCTGTGAATGGCTTCCATTAAGAATAAATCAATACATATTCAAAAAACTTAGGTAAATATACTTAATGGTATTTCTACACTTTCTCAGTTTAAAATTAATTTTGTATTTAAAAAAAACTTTAAGTTGGCCAAAATGAAAATTAATTTTGATACATATGATGTTGGAACTTCTGCTCTACTACATACTAGAGAAGCCATTCAAAACAAAAAAGTTCATTAGAATTCATACTTTATTTCAAAATTTATTCATAGGTAGTTAAATAAATCATCAAATGGTAAAGTATAAAAAAAAGAAAATCAATTGTTATCTGTTTATTTAAGCTGAAATATATTAACAATAGTTTAAAATCAAATAAATTGGTACCATTAAAGAATTAAGTGTGCACTTTAG
The DNA here is from genome assembly GCA_039645545.1 of Dendrolimus houi. Classification (NCBI taxonomy): domain Eukaryota; kingdom Metazoa; phylum Arthropoda; class Insecta; order Lepidoptera; family Lasiocampidae; genus Dendrolimus; species Dendrolimus houi. The sequence goes on from CM077129.1 coordinate 12,070,769, forward strand.
CGTCTGAGTGCCACTTCAGTAAAAGTGTAGTAATTAATAAATATCTCAGGTTTGTTCATATATTTTCAATTTTTTGGATGGTAACAAGAAACTTATCAATGTGCAACATATAGTTTTTTTATAACTATCTAATGTGTACAGTGTAAATTAAAATTAAAAAAATACAAAAATATCTTTATTATTGACTAAACAAAATCAGCTTTATTACTTTTTTGTTGGAGTATTTTTTTTAAAGTAATTTCGTGCTGTATTGTATTTGCAGTCTTCCTTAAAATTGTCATCAAATGGGCCGTCTGCCTGTCTGCTGAGCTCCAGAAATAAAAAAAATAAAAAAATGCAGGGAACATAATATGTGTGTATGCTCAGAAGGTAGCCACGCCCCTTCTCTGCGATTTATTTGAACAAATTTAATCCATTCCTCTCACTTTTCATGGTCCGGCCAAGGAACTTTGCGTAGTCAGATAAATTGTTCGTTTCATAAAAAAACTCATGGGAATTAAAAAATAATTTCATTGTCTGTAAACATTTGTTAGGAATACATAAATACTGTAGTCTGTCTTATTTGTGTAGATACAAATTGTTATGAAATTCGCCTGAACATGGTCATGCATTGAAATGGATAAAATTTAATTAAAATAAGATGTTTTATCGAGAATACAACAAACTTACCAGTATAAAGTCACCCCTTAACACAGGAAGGCATTTTTTAATAGTTACTTTTTACTCAAACACAAAGTATCGACAACAGCCCGATGCAGATTAAATGAGTCATAGTCCATGGACCATAATGAGTGCTCAAAGAAGCTAGTTACGGACGATTTCTCTAGTATGTAGTACATTATACCTGAATGATTTTAAAGGACTTATTTCCTGTATAAACCTGTGGCATCCGAATTTTCTCACATAAAAAGTAGTATATTTCCAGTCTCTAAGGTGTCATATTTCACAAAATGAGTATAATGTCAAGGCTGTGAGTAAAGGCTGGACCGTTAATTCAAGTATAAAATTAAATATGTATGAACTTTTACAAATTTTATTGATAGATCTGTTACTAGATTCTAGAAACAGATCATTATACGTTATCATACAAACCTTATTTATATGATAAATGTCTAAATAACTCATGAATTGCACAAAACCGGTCACAAGAAAAGTGCACTAAAATTGGTGCACTTGCCGTCCATTATACTAACCATGCATGTTAGTGTCGTTTCGACTACTTTACTGGCAAGAGCTCTCACAAAAAAAAAACATTATGCCATCCTGCGGTATTAAAATGTGTCTGAGCTATTTCAAAAGAGGAAAGAATAAGGATAAGATCTCATTTCAGTGGTGAATTTAACACTTTTCTCATGATTTCTTTATGAAAACATCAAATTTAATTTCGATAAATCATAGGCTATATCGAATTCATTGATGTTTTCAGGTACCAAGTGGGAAGTATTTTCCAAAATTTGGGGAGCCCAAATTTTTTACTGTACCCTCTGTCAACATTAAGAAATTAGCAGTTTTTGTGAAACAGAATCCAGATTCAGAAATCTGGATTCCCTATGTACGGAGAATCAAGTCAAAGACTACTGAGGCCCTCCACAAAGAATCGTCTTTTATATCCATTGTGCAACCTGTCCTTATAAAAAAATCTAATTTTGTGGGAGTTAAAATATTTAACAAATTAACTACTGACATAAAAACTGCGCATTTTAATTTATTTACAATCAGTCAGCACAATTGGTTATTAAATAAATGTTTTTACTTGGTGCATGATTGTTTTAGTTGGGATAAGATAAAAATGAGGCTGTATGACATTTATATTGAGGTTAATTATTTGAAGTTATTATCTTTTGACATAAAACAATATTCTGATTTTATTTAATTTTTTGTGGTAATATTTTTTTTTAGCTAAGATCCCCAAAACGCGCACACACATTGATAGTTTTTGGACTGTGATTATAGCATAGTAACGCTACGCGTTTCCGATGCCGTTTTTCGCAGTGTTTTTTTGTTAGCAATGCTCTCTAGACTTGTTATAATTTCATATTACAAACTAAGACGACATTATAAATACATTTTAATGTTAAAGTTAAAACTAAGCAGTTGGAAATACTGAAAATATGTAATTATTGTTGTTTACTGAAGTACCCAGCAGATATTTTAAAAATTGTTAACATAGTTTAGGATTTACAGAGGTTCATGAATCTGTGTAAATTTTTAGTTCACATCTACACTGAAGAGTAACTACTCTTATCCTATTTATTATTTTGTTAATAAATATTGACCAATAAGCATATAAATCTGTTTTTCAGAAATTGATAAATTCGTTATATACTCTGTTGAAATGGTTGATGGGTGCTCCAGTTGGCTTGAAATTAAATAATGCTTTCAACAAAATGATGGGCAAATATTTCTCATACCATGTGCAACTGTGGTGGTTGTTTTTAGGTAAAAAAAAATACTAAAAAGTTTATAGAATTAAATAAGTTCAATACAAGGACATAGTTATTTAAATGGGCAAATAAAAATATTATATAAAAAAAATGTAAAATGACTACAACTATAAATTTTTATTATTGACAAACCCCTACCGTGAAATATGGCAACTTAAACAACGGTTGACAATTTTGGCATTATAGGTCTTCGACTTTCATTTACGAGATTACAATTACCTTTAACAAAATTACAATTACCTCTAACAAAATTACTTTTTTGAGCATATGTCCCGCAAAAAGACATTTTGTGAGAGGTAATAGTAATATTGCAAACGAAAACGTATAATGGCAAAATTGACAACCATTGGTTAAGTTGCCAGATTTCACGGTAATTAATGACCACATAAATAAAAAAATCTTGAAAATTAAAATAGTCTACAGCCTTATAGTTTTCAACATCATAAGAAAGTGTTTTTTTTGACTAACATGGATTGCAGAACAACTCCGCTTTTAATTTTACATGTACCTGTATATATATATATATATGTAATATTTTCTTTTTTTTACTATTCAATATACTTATTTTGGTATGAGTCTTTTTCTTTGTCTTGTATAATATTATCCTCCTTTTGGAAGCCCCATGTTAGTATCTCTGTAATATGAAAAAATATATTGTATGTTTTGTTTCAGATGTTTCTGGTGAAAAATTAGATATAATACTTTATATATACAGTTATTTGGGATACTTAGGTGTAACATTCCAAACCGCTGTTATATCAGATATGATATCTATAGCAACATTTCATTCATATTGTATTTATGTGTATGCAGCAAGGTACATACATATTTTCCAATATTTTTCAAGTCCAACTGTTACAATAAAGATATATACACATATCTATATATTATTAGTTGCAACTCTAGTGGTGCTTTTCTTTAGCAAAACACTGCTAGATACATATATCAAAACATATGAGAAGATTAATCTCAATAAATGAAATTACATGTGTTATATTTTACAATTAACAATTGAGTGTTACTTTTACAGACTGTTCAATATGCAGATATCGGGCTTGATAGCGCTTCTAAGGCTGTTTGTTGGACGGAAACACAATCCACTGAGAGGTGGCATAGACTCTTGTGAATATACCAATCAGGAGCTGTTTGTGGGCACTGTGGCATTTACGATATTATTACTACTATTACCAACCACAACTATGTATTACATTGTATTCACTTTGGTAAGTTTTGAATATAGGGGTTTTAACTCCCAATCTCTGATTATGGCTAATCTAAAGAACCTTTTGTTTGTTTTACTGTTATTTCGTTTTTAACTCTCTGTTTTTATTGTCTCAAAAACTGTGGTTTACATATGCTGTGGTAAATATCAGCTAAATTTTATGAGAATCACTCCATTAAGTAAGTCTTTTATATATATGTATTCAATTTTTTTTTAATTACCTGTAGTTATGTAATTTAAGTAACACATTGCAATTTACTTTTTTGGGGTCAGTTAACTATTTTAGCATATCCATCTCCCATCTATGTTATGTCACATACATTTTCTGGAAGACTACACAGAGTATGAATGGATGAAAGTTGTCAGGAAGATGTATTGAAAATGGGAAAAAATTAACAAAAGCAAAACCGACTTCAAACTAAAAAGCAAAAAATAAATATTTTGTACAGCATCTTGAAGTCGGTGCATTTTGTTGTTGTTTTTTATGTTTTACTTGGCACCAAATTCAAGACATTGTGAAAAATATTTTATTTATGCTTTTTAGTGTGAAGCCGGTTTTGTTTTTGTTAAAAAAAATATTTTCTACCTTTTACTTGCAGAAATACTTAAATAGCTTTAGGAATAATATATTAAGCGCCTCTAGAATTTTTTCTACTGGCACGTGTATATACAAGTTTGCCTTGTGGTGAATTTAGTCATTAATGAGGGTTGCTCTTGATTTCCCTAAAATCCACTCTTAGATGCTAACTTGGTAACAATAGGACCACGTCCGGAGTATGCTCTTTCGAATAAAATAATTTGAAAATCGGTTCACAATTGATGAGAAATGGGGTAACGAATACAAAAAAAGAATTAACCTCCTCCTTTTGGAAGTCGGTTAAAGATAAAGTATGATGATCGTCATAATTATATAAAAAAATATTTCAGTATATATATAGGTGTTTGTATGTGTAGTGTCGAAGATAAAAAACTAAAATTGTTTATTTTCAGTTGCGTATATTATCGTTGATGGTTCAGTATATACTTGGGAAATTCATTTACATTGTTCAAACACTTCCTCTTTATGTACTGACTCTATGGTTAACACAATCACCTAAAGTTTCTGGTAAGTTATGAATCAACATTAAAATAGAAAGCATCAAAATAATATTTGTTAAGTGAGGATATTAAATTCTCAAATCATATGCAAGTCTTATGTAGTTTTTGTACTTTTCAGGAAACATTGTTATGGAAGTGGTGAGTGATGAAGAGCATTCACCGTTAGTATTAAGAATGAAGTGTTTCAGTAAATCTCTTCCAGAGTTAGTGAACAATTTAAAACCACCAGTAGAGGTGCCAAATACTGTTGAATGGACAAATTTAATTTCTAATGTATTAAGGGGTAAACAAATTGTTTGAATACTTTTTATTAATTTAATTATTAAAATCAAAATTATATACAGTAAATCCATATATACATGCAGTGGTGGTCGTATAATTAAGAACGCTGATTTAAAGTGAAGATTTTTTCAAACTAAGACACAAAACTAATTGCATGGAATTTTTTTATTTCTCTCGATATCGTATAACTTTTCCATAATACCGCTGTATTCATTGATATGATTAACTAAAAATAAATAGACAAACATTTTACACTACTTCTAGACGTAGTATTCCTATTTGCTGGCTGGTCACGTAATTAAGAACGCTAAATAGTTTATACCTTTATTCAAATTTAAATAGAGAACACTCAGTCGATTTGTTACTGTTTGTATAATTTTGGCGCCATTTAGTGCTGTAAAAGATTAAAAGTGATTGCTTCTTATGAAAAAACAATGGGAAAAAAATAAAAGTTGTGATAAATCTACAGGGGAAGTAATAATAAACCTTCGCCGGAAGAATTGGTCTTATAAAAAGATAGCCGACCATCTGCAATGTTCAAAAACGATGGTTTTCCACGCTGTAAATCATTTTGCTACGTATCAAACTACTTCGAATGTTCCACGTGTACTTAAACAGAGAAAAACAACTCCTCGAGATGACCGAAACATCGTTCATATGGCAAAACAAAATCCTTTTAGGGTCCAATGAGCTGAGAAAAGAATATTTTGGTGAAAACAACCCTTCAGCAATCTCAGCACGCACTATTCGAAGACGTTTTGTAGAAGAAAAATTGCTCAGTAGAATAGCAAGAAAGATACCCATGTTGAAATTTTGCCACAGGCAAGCCCGGCCTGCATTTGCGAGAAAGTATGAAAACTGTACTGTGCGACAGTGGAAAAATCTACTTTTTTCTGACGAGACGAAAATATGAAACGAAACAGAGTATGTTCTGATGGAAAACGATATGTACGACCCCGAATACAGCATTCGACCCTAAGTACACGAAAGTTACATTAAAGCACGGTGGTGGAAATGTGAAAATTTGGGGGTGTTTTTCTGGACATGGTGTTGGACCTGTAAAGTCGATAGAAGGTAACATGGATCAGTTCCAATACAAAAATATACTGGAAGAAACACTGTTACCTTATGCTGAAGACGTTCTACCGGTTATTTGGACATTCCAGCATGACAATGATCCAAAGCACACTGCACGCACCGTAAAGGAATTTCTTACAGCGCAATCAGTTTCTGTCTTAAACTGGCCAGCTAACAGCCCAGATCTAAACCCAATAGAGAATCTGTGGTTCGAAGTAAAGAAAAAGGTTTCAAATACAAAGTGGGAATTTAAGAGAGCTGTACGACGTTTTTTTAGAAGAATGAAACTTATTTCTCTTGCGAAATTTCAAAAATTAATAGAGTCAATGCGCCTCGCCGGTGTAAAGCAGTAATTAAAAGCCGTGGATATGCTATTAACTATTAATTTTAGTTAAAAATGTATTAAATTGCTTTTTAAATTTCTCGAGCTACATATTATTGTGATTTTTTAAATACGAGTGTCATACAAAACGATTCCCAAGCAGTTTAATAAATTGTTCTTAAATATTTGTCCAGCTTCAGTACTATTTGAATGTGTTACTTTGGTAAAATAAATAAAATGTGAAAAAAATAGCGATTTTATTCTTTATTAATGTGGCTATTTTATAACATAACTAGTTGCTTCTCAGAAGGTACACATCTCTGTGTATGACACGATTTAAATAAAAAGCTTCTAGAACTTCAAATCGTTCTTAATTATAAGACCACAACTGTATATATATATATATATATCATCTTCAATTCCGGTGTAATTGTATTTAAGGGGCTACCTAAATGTAGTTCGCTATCTCGCTCAAACATTACCATACTTTTGAAGATATAAATTGACAGAATTTACTTTCGATGAATCTGTATTCTATGAATCTCAACGATAATATTAGTAATGATTCACAAAATATATATTTTAATTGATTGAGATTCATTGAATGCAGATTCAGCGAATTTACGTCTTCAAAAATGTGGTCACGAGCGAGATAACAAATTCTATTTATACCTTCCTTAATCACGATTCACGCCATACGCTACGGCCACTAGCAAAATGGCTGCGCATTAGATGGTTTATATACAGAATCAGTTACTGCGTAGCCTTCCCATCCAATCTAGTGACCGTTAAGTTTAGCGCCGTACCAAATACCTTACGTGTTGGTACGGACACATCTGATAACTTTTCTTTTAATAAAGAAAAGCGCTAAAATCAAAGGATAAACAATGTAACAGGTAGTATTAAGACTTACAAAATATATTTATTGTGAAAGTAATAAGTAAATTTCATAAATGAAACGACGAATCTGTCTAGACTTATTTTAATATCTTTCAATATTGATATTGCGCAAAAATGTTTGGTCGCCACACACATGAACATATTATATACATATGCTTAGATATTTTACATTGGCAGCAAAAAAAGGCTATTTATTCCATTTTGTATATTAAAATACGAGTACATTAAAAATAATTTCAAATAAATATATTTTTTACGAACGTCTTTGACCTTATGTTTATGACCATTTAAAATGTTAAATTTTAACATACATAAAACCCAACTACTGACCTCACGATTGCTAATATCGGTACATCACTTAACTGCCACATAAAATTCTTAATTATATTTTCAAGGCAAGACTTCTCAACTAAGTTGTTAGCTGGATATGAAAATATGTTCTTTATATGTATAAGATTGAGTTATTTATCGTTAATGCTTTAACTATACTAGTTTGCCGCTACGCGACTTAAATATCTAAACGAATACTTCTAGAACAAAATTGCAAGTTCTATCAAAATTACCTACTGATTTAGATAAGGCTTTGAGTGCTGAAGTCTCGTTTGATACGAACTTGCATATAATTAATTCATAAAATTCTTAACTTCATGTCAAAAAGCAACTCGTAATTTTATGATAACATATCTCAGAGTATATGGATTCCAGATGTGCTCGTTATATGATACCCATATCATCAGTCATAATACAAGAATAAAAATAGCTTTGACAACGAAGTGATTTTGCAATATGATTCCGGCGGTGTAAAGCAAATTTCGTTGACTCATTAAATTACAAGATCGGATATATATGATGCCTCGTTGAATTTAGCAATTTCAAGTCATTTCAAAAACTATATTAGGAACTACAATAGAAAGAATCTTAGAAATTATGAGATTTAAGTTTTTTAGAAATCTTTCATTCAATTCTAGATTCAATCTGGTTACATTTGCAGTGATACTCGGTATAAAAGCTACTTGAGCATATATATAGACTTCGTTTATTATTTAAAACAAGTTCATTATTTCATTGAAAAATAACCTAATAATTTCTTTATCATGAACAAAATGTATAAGATAACTAATTTCAGCAATCAATAATTAGTTTAAACATGCTAAAAGTTATACCAATTAACAATCATGCAATGTTTGTTATGTATTTAAAACAATTGTTAGTAACACATTGGAAAGAAAGATCGATATTCTGAAATGGTACCTTCGATAAATGTTAAGCATATTTGCCTTATCTCAAAAGTAATTTAAGTAATGGACTATAAGTTTTCGTACACAATGTACTCACTTAATTGTTAATGTAAAAATGCGCAAGATTTATTTTTTATTATACTTCAAATTATTTTTATGCATAAAATTTGTTAATATTAACAATTTATAATATACCCTTTAACTTACTATTTACATTAAATATATTTCCAAAATATTATAAGTTCAGAAATTATTGTTGCAGTATCAAGTTGATAAGATTTTTTATACATTATATTTTAGAAAATTTGTTAATATGTTTTACATATATATACATATATATCAAGGGGATTATATGGAGTTAATTTGGAAAAAAAACTGGAATTAAATAATCCTATTTAACTTATGGACATAAAACACTAGCCTATTTATTAAAAAAAAAAGTATTGAAACCCACATTCAAAGCATAATAACCACACAGTGTTACTAAATGTCACACACTGTGCATGTTCTGCGGTGGGTAGGCCAAACAATATATCTAAATCAATCCTTAAATATTTCATTATCATCACAGATATTAGTAAATTAGGATAATGTGACAACGATCACAAATGTGTCTTATGATCAGCAAAAACACATTACAAAAACTCAAAGCAGTGTATACTATACAGTTGACTTTTCCAGATCTGCTTTCAGAACCAAATCTGAAACCATAGACAATAGGGAAATTTAAGGAGTCCCAATGCTGATTATGACAAAAACAAAACATTTCACCAGCCTGCAAGCTGACCCCATGTTGTTCTTGAAAAAAAATTACACCTATACTATTAGTGTCCGATAATGACATTAATAAATATTACACAGGAAACTAACGAAAGGCAATTTTCTTTTTTAATTAAGTGATACCAATTCACGTACAGGAAAATTGATTATTTAATTCTAATAAAATAGAACAATGTTTCTTCGGTTGTCTGTCAGACTCCTTTGGGTATTTTATTCCCTTTAAGATTTCGGCCTAAATCGACGCTGAAAATTCAATCTGTATAGTATAGATCTATTATAGTTTAACACTATAATTATATGAATGTGACACAAGCTGTTTCGGACAAGGGCGAGATGTCTCTGTTGAGATGTGGGGTGATAATGACGATGTTTGGGACATCCCTAGTTCTTGAGCACGCATCTGTAGTCCTTATTCACATCCGAAGTTGGATTTGGTGAATGCTCTTTAGGTCTAACTGTACCACGACACGATGCTAATTTTGATTCCAAAGCCTACAATGAAGAAAAGTACACAATAAATGAATTTTGTTAATATATATTAGTAGGTGAAAAGAAAATATAATAATGATATTTATAACCGCCACCAGGTAATATTTATCGATTGTGCAAAGTTATATATGGTACATGAGAGACATTACAAAAAATACATTCAAAACACTCGTAACTAAGTTGAATATAGCTAAATAAACACAAATAAATGCAGCTAATGTACATCGCCAAATATACACAATCTCATTGACTTTATGATAAAATTAATTAAATTAAAAAAGTATACATAGTGTAAAGAATCTTTACAAAAATATGAACAAATTAAATAATACAATGTAGTCTAAGATCTAGCAGTCTACTCGCGTAACTTGCTTAATATCAGCTTAGTTTGTAAGATTTTAGTACATTATACATTAAATATACTTCGCGGTAAAGGTCACAATGAAAATTAACAAGGTTGAAATTTACGGAATTATTGTGTAAGTAAATTATTTTACGGATCCAATTTAAAAAGTCAAGCAACAGGCGGTTGGAATAGCCGTCAGGCGAGTTTACAATGGCTAGAGCTCAAGAGGTAAGGCGATTGAAAACTATCACAACAATCCGCACGAACACTAGACTCGCAAGACGACTTCCAGGTTTCTTAAAAAAGCTAATACTAAAACAATGATTTACAAGTTTCTAGTCGTGTTAATCAAGTTATTCTGATCGACCGCTGGGTCTTTTATTAATGATCTAATTTTTAAGTCACAATGAAAAATTTATACAACGAAACCACTTTAAATAATTAAAGCTCTTCCAAATGTTTCCGTTAACTAATTTTCTATATAAGAAATCATGATCATTGTTTTAAAATTTGTCTCTGTTTCCCTTGATCATTAGGCTTTCGGATTGATGTAAAACTTAACAAATTTTCAAGACCTTCCCGAGATCGAACCGCAAACGATCTTCTCAATTTCCCATTCTCTCCTTGAGACCTTATAAATGGTTGGTCAGAAGACCGCTGTGTTAAAGGTGGTGATTTTTTTGACACAGTATTTTCTTGTAACCCCGAGTTTTGTCGTATAATCAATCGGGGATTTCGAAGTTCTACATGATCATTGATGTCGTCAGTTTGGTCACCGGTTGTATTAGCAATAACGTTGGATGTTTGCTCTAAGTGGAGATTAGTGGTCGTCGATGACGTATCGCAGGCGCATTTAATCTTACCACACTCATGGCAAAGAAACCTTTCAAGCTGCAAGCAATAAATAAACATGCACACTACACGACACAATCATGCTAATATCTACAAACTACTTGCTTAAACTAATACTATAGATAAAGGAGTATAAAAATATATTGTAATTAATAAGAATAATTACAATCTGTTAATAAAATTTGTTAATAAATGATGTTTAATATAATCTTCTACCTTAGCTTTGGTGTTAAAAGCCAAAGTATAAATACTAAAAGTAATTTTATATGTACTGTCTACAAAAAAACACTAAAAAGCAATCATATAACTGCATTTCAGAGAGTTGTTTGTTCCATGTTCATAGGCTTGAATATGAACCGATTTTAGTCATGTTTGGTGTCCAAGATAGAATTCTCGTAAGTGCTTGTCTAGGCTAAGCTATTACAAATTTCTTAGTTTATTAAAAGTATTATTTTAAATATAACTAATAATAATCATGCCAGTTCAGTATTTCTAACATTAGCCACTGAAAGTAAAGATTATTTGTTCTTTTATCACTACACCACAACATAATATTGCATAATACACTTTTTTAACTATATTTACGTGCCCTTAGTACCCATCAATTAGTCACATGTTTTGTGTTTGTTGTGTAAGAAAATTAAATTATACTATTTAGCTGAAAACATTCTTCAACTTAAAAATAAATAAATCGATTTTTTATTTTAATATACTTACATAAATATTTATTTCCTTATTTAGGCAATAACACTCATATATGTAATTAAATAAAAATAAATATAATATGACAAATTACCACTATAGGTTTCATATTTTTAAATTACTGGCAAATTGTTACAATCATAATTAGTTGAGTGGTCATTAACTAAGTTATTACAATTAAACTGCTAGAACAATAAGATATATATTTATTTACAATCAAAATATGCACAAATAAATAAAATACATCAATAAATATATACAATTATATATCAAAAGTGAATTTGTGTGAGTTATATTGCTCTAGCTAATAAATTTGTGCAATTTATAAGTACAACAACCAGTAGGACCAGTAAAATTACTATTAATAATAATTTCAGTATTTTAACTTTACTTACCCCTACTTTACGTAGAAGATCTCCGACTATGTTTATTGCAGACACTCTCGATGAAGGTGTCATGGCGTTACCATTAATTTCACCTATACACAAAATCAAGTCATATTTGCAAAAGAATAAAGTTGAATAATCAAGCTAGACTCGCAACTCCTCTCTGAAAGAAGTAGCCCTTTCAGTAAAATATAAATGTCACACTTATCTAAGTCAGATCTATATACTACTCTGTCAAAAAAGTACCGGAAAAAGGTAAATAATACACAATGTTAGTTATTCATTCATATTTATTTTATCACCTTCAAAGTATGCTCCTTCAGAAACGATATAGTTACGCCAACGAGTAATCCAATCATCAAAACATTTTTTAAACGCTTTCTCCGGAATTGAGTTTCTCCTTTATGTCTTTCTACCAAATGAAAACAGGGGGCTACGAAGTGGTAATTTGAGTTTAGGAAAAAGAAAGAAGTCGGCTAGAACCATATCTGGTAAATAATGTGGTTACTCATTGGTATTTGTTGAGTTTTTAATCAAAAATTCGTTAACAATTATGGCCTTGTGCGAAGGAAGGCGCATTATCGTGGTGCAAAATCCAATCATTTTCTTTCCACAAATCTGGCCTTTTTCGTCGAATTTGCTTTCTTAAACACCGCATAACGCTCAAATAATATACTTTGTTTAACGTTTGACCTTCCGATAAGAATTCCCAGTACACAACACCGCCATAGTCAAACAGTCAATATGACTTTGTTAAATTAAATTAAAATACAGTCAAGTTAAACATTGACTTTTGATCGTCTTTGGTGTGGTTTTTTCGATTTCGGTTCAGTTGGAAGGAGCCACTCTGAAGCTTGTTGACTAGTTTGCATGTCAAACTCGTAAACCCACGTCTCGTCACAAGTAACAATGCGTTTTGTGAATGTTCGGTCAGAATTGACTCGTTCTAGCATGTCCTCAGTGACTCTTATGCGATTGAGTTCTTGGAGAAAATTCAGGTCTTTTTGGACTAGCCGAGCGGTAACATGTTTCATACCCAAGTGATTATTTAAAATGACATGGATCGACTTGTGAGACACAGAAAGTTCAGCGGCTATTTCTCTCAAACTTGAATGAGGATTTTCAGTCACTATTTCCTTCACTATTGCGATGTTAACTTCAGTTGAAGGCGTGGATGGCCTACTAGAGTGAGGCAAATCTTCCAGCATAACCCGACCGCTTTTGAATGCGTTGTATCACTCATAAGCACGTGTTTTTGATAAAGTCGATTTACCGTAAGCCTTCTGTAACATTTTCAGTGTCTTCGAACACTAAACTCCATTGGCGATGTAAAATTTAGGACAAACTCTTTGTTTGCTATTTTTGTCTATTATGAAATTCGCAATACACACTAGATATGATCTAACTAAAAACAGCACTGTATTTAATCTAAATGACCCATGCAACACAAACTCCGCACCATAATGACAAACAGTTGTGCCAATCTAAGAACAAAAAAAATTTGAATTTGGAACGATAAACAAATCATCCATTCCCAATACTTTTTTGACAGCTTGTATACCACATGACAAGAATTTATTTTAAAGACAAGAGAATTAAGTACGGATACTCTAGGTCCATATTCTTTCCAACTTTATGTAAATTAGATCTCTTTTTCTGATCTGGTTATTAAAATAAACAAGGTACTTACGTTTTTGTAGTGACGTCAAAGAGGTTTGTGTCTCAATCTCCACATGAGTTCGGGATGAATTTGAAATGTGCCCGTTGATAAGTGACTCACTAGAACTGTCCTCTTTTTGCTCTTTATGAGATGGAATTCTTTCAATAACTTTCAACTCCTGCTTCAGATCTACAAGACAAAAAAAGTTATTTTAAAACAATACTTCCTAGCAACAGTAACTTCTGTATTGCAGACCTTAATTTTTTTATAAATATTCGTGCTTTACTATTAAAATGTTCACAGACATCCATTGAGCTGTTTCAGGTGCATTTTAGTTATTCATCATCATTACTTGTCATCACAATAGTGATAAATGAAAATAAAATGATAACAAACCTCTGGCTTCATCTGTTGCCCGCTGCAATTTGACTCTTAAATTCTCAATTTCATCTACTTCACTCTCTAGTACAGCATTTCTTTCGTATGCTTGATTTAGTAATGTCTCTATACAAGAAACTGACTCTGATATGACCCTACAATCAAAAAAATTAATAAAGAAAACCTTTAGTTCATAAATAGATGTAAGTGTCTATGTTCCGATTTTGTATTTTGGTGTTTCTTCCTTTTTCAGAGCCTACATAATTAATTGACTGTCATGACATTTGGTGTACTTGTATTTTCAATTATGGATTTGAATATACATACATTTTAATACCAAAAAATAGGACAGTCTCCATAGGATACGAAATTAAAGTCTAGACGAAAGTAACCAAATAAATAAATTGGTAGACACATATATAAATAGTATTTTCTTAATTTTTCGCAATTTACACATAGTAAGAGTATGTTTTAAGTGTGACAATGAGTAATGAATAAAAATTAAATAAAACCGCACTTTAAACTGTTAAAACATATAATAATAAAACTACGTTTTAACGGTTTTAAGCGCGGTAATTTATTTGATTTTTGTTATTCTGACGTTTTGGCCACTTTTCAGTGGCCATGATCACGGCCACTGAAAAGTGGCCGAGTAGTTTTATTATGTATACAAGTCGCGAAAACTTGAGAAAATATTCTGTTAAAACAGTTTTATTACATACATGAATGTTATATTCTAAAGTTAGGCAACTTTTGTGTGTAGTATACAATGGACAACTTAGAAAACAATCCTTATTAATATTATAAATGCAAAAGTAACTCTGTCTGTCTGTTCCGTTTTCACGGAATAACTACTGTGGACTGATTTGGCTGCAATCCGGTACATATGTAATTTTAATACCGAGATTGGACAAGGGATACTTTTCATCTCAGATAATGGGATAAGTTTGGGGATAGATTTATATAAAGATTATCCCAGAAAGTAGGATAGGTTTTTATTTTGTGATTTGCCATTTTCATCATTTTGGTTGATGTGGGTAATGTGGTAGTTTTGGCCGATGTGATTGATTTGGTTGATGTGGTCAATGTGATTGGTGTGGTCGATTTGGTCATTTTGGTGTACATATTATGTAGTTTTAATATCAAAAATTGGCATAGATACTTTTCATCCGGGAGATGGGACAGTTTGCGATATAAAATGAAGTGAATCTTTCGGGGCAAATAGCAGTAACATAAAAATTTTATACAATGTAACCTGTGGTGTAATCTATTTAAACAAGAGGCAACGCAAACCCGCGCCTGTGCCGCGGGGTAAACTCCAGTAAAAGATAATTCTGTTGCACCTTTAGCTTGCTAAATAAACCAATTATAACCAAATTTGATATAAGTCGGTACTTTTGATAAAGGGATAATCATTTGATATTTTTTTATCTTATGAATAAAAATCAGTATTTGTCCTTGATGCGCGTGCGGTAGGTGATGCTGCATTTCCAGGATTTCGACGATTTTTTTGTGTGTTTTAGTGGGTCTTGGGATGGTTTAGATTCAAATTTAAAACAGGTAGATGGCGCTGCAATCTGGTTCTAGGATTTAGGTGAATTATTTTTGATTGTGTTGAAGTGGATCCCGGGATAGTTTCAATTCAAATTTGAATTATGTAGGTGGCGATGTATTCAGGTTCCAGGATTTAGGTGAAGTTATGTTTGTGTGTGTTCAAGTGGGTCCCGGGATAGTTTAGATTCAAATTTAAACCAGGTAGACAGTGCTGCAATCGGGTTCCAGGATTTAGGTGAAATTATTTTTGTTTGTGTTAAAGTAGGTCCCGGGATAGTTTAGATTCAAATTTGAATTATGTAGGTGGTGCTGTAGTCAGGTTCCAGGATTTAGGTGAAGTTATTTTTGTTTGTGTTTAAGTTGGTTCCAGGATAGTTTAGATTCACGTTTGGACCCGATAGGTGGCGCCACTAAAATACCCCTAAACAGTGGGACCAATTTTGATGATTTTTTTTATTTTGTTCAAGTGGATTGCATAATGGTTTAGATTAACAATTGGTCCTGGTAGATGTCGCTGCAATTGTGTTTTAGATTTTTATTTTTTAAGGGCAGGACAATGTCTGCCGGGTACAGTGCTGCAGGATGTTATAGATTTGAGACATATGCAAATAAAGCCATGAGAATAGCTCTAGTGTATTATAAACATTTCTTATTCCTCCATGTCATCATTATTTTGTACAACAGTTGTCAAGAAAAATATATGATAAATTATTTAAATATTTGACTTTTTTTAAATAAACGAAAAATAAATTTAAACACAAAGCATTCAATTTATCACATAAAATAACAAAATGAATGTGGAAAGTTTATATTAAAATCAAATTTAAGAAAAATAGTTTGAAAATAAGAAATTCATTTCTAAAGATAGAGCTAAATATTTTTAATTAAGAGCATAATTACAACTATAAAAAAGTATCTAGGAAAGAATATATTTTATATCATCGTCTTAATTTACCAAAAAAAGTTACTAAGATACAAACATGTTGTTTCTATAATGTAATTATAATTTATAGTAAATATAATAATATAAAAAATGATAATACAACCGCACAGTAAGAAAGTTTTAACACTTAACATAATGCAAATGAACACAAAAGGTTAATGTATTCAGGTAATATCAAAACACAGAACTTGCTAAACAGTGAATCATTTTCCTAATATGGTAGTAATATTGTATAACTTATGTTATTGCAAAATTGGTTTGAAAAAGGTCACACTGAGAAGTATTTTGAAATTATGTTTTTAACCTTATAATTTTTAATTTTACTTTAAAATGATATAATGAACAAAATAGGTAATAATTTTGCTTCTGAAAACAACTATATATCATGTAATAACTAGTACATCAGTTACTTTCATCATCATAAAAGACATATTTAAGATAACAAAGTAACAATTGATCATACTTTGTATAACAAGATCTCATTTATAAGGAAAGTAGGAATAGTTTGCTTAAAATTGATAAGGTTATGTTAAATTGATGTGGTACTTTCAAAACTGTAAGATTGGTTCAAATTATCATGTAATTTAACCTATACTTTTGAATGTGCAAAATAATTACATTTTAGTTATTTTAACCTCACATAGGTCCAGTCTTTGATTTTATATAAATTAGCTTATTCTATTCTGAACACTGCTCATATGCATATCCCGAATAGATAAAATTAATTTTAAAAAAAATTACCTTTGACCCCTTTCCAAATCATCATTCTTCTGCTCCAATTCTCTAATATAAATTGCCTGTTTATTTTTTTCTATGTTTAAAGCTTGTAATTCACTCTCTAAAGCATTTGTCTCTTGTTGACTCCTCTCCAATTTATTCTAAAGTTCCCAAAGAAAATTATTTCAGACATAACAATAATATGTGTATAATTTAAATACTTTTCAAAAGTAAAAGCATTTTAGGAATAATAGTGTCCCAAATGTGCAAAAAATAATAGAAATATTAGTAGTATTCACCCTTAATGATTCTATTTCATTTTTTAAACGTTGGTTTTGGTGTTCCAGATCCCTATTTTGTTTTTCAACTTGCATTAATGAAGCCTCTAATTCTTTTTCAAGTTGCGCCGAATTTTCGGTGTATTCATCTAATTCCTGTTGGATGTCGTTAGCCCTGCACATAAAATGAATAAGTGACTCATTGTCATGTTATTTGAAGCTGAATCAATAGTTAGATATGCAGTAGTTACACATAACCCTTACTTTTGTTCATAATGTTTTGCTTGTTTTTTCCAATACTCCACTGCGTCATTATCTGATTGTCTCGGAGAATCCATAATTCTCAACAACGTACAACTTTCGACAAACCGTTCCAAGGATACCTATCAAATCATAACAAATTTTGAATAAACTCGATATAGAAGTTAGTTAATTTTCTTTGAATAGTTCGATCGCTTAGAAGAGTTGTGATCAATATTTTACGATTTAGTTCAGCCGTTAAAACACAAAATGTGACACAACTTCGTCGTCAAGAATCCAAAACAAGTAGAATTAAAATGGCTGCTTGTGAAATGACAATGACAACAAATCTATTTCAAAAATTACTGTCAGTTTTTATTTTAATTCTTTTTTTCATTCCGATTGGCCATAGGTTTCTATATTATAATGCCAAATATCTACTAATATTTTCCAAATTACCTCCTAGCACCCACGGTCCTTAAAAAAGTATTTTAATGAAGTAGTGAATAAAGCCCAACACCAAATCGAATTTTGTCAAATGAACGCCCAGGGTACTACTCTAAGTACCCCAATTTTAACCATTGCTACTAATTCCAAATTACCACCTTTTTATAAAGTGATGTCTCTGATCGTATGTTCGAAGTTTTTGCTTGTGTATGGCCAAGCAACAGTGCCAACAAAAACAAAAGAAATTTGTCTTTCTTGACTTAACATCGAACAAGATCGTCGAGGGTGAAAATAAATCTTAATGTATTCATGAAATCTTTACGATTTGTGTTGATATGCTTATCAAAAATAGATGCTTATATACTATATTTGCTGTTTACATCAAAACTTTATGTGGATCTGAGATATAGTGAAAATTATCTTAATTCTAAATTTAAGGCCTTTTAATAACCTTTGGGTTAATAAGGACTATCATGATTGTTTCGATGTTTTAAATAAATTATAATAAAATAAATGTTTCTATTAATTTTAAAGGATTTTCTTGTTTATTAAGTTTATTAAATTAGTTTTAAAGTTTAATTTCATTTTTGATTCTTTGAAGGTAGTTGGAAACAATTGATCTATCTATCTATTTTTGGCGTTTTGGCTTCAACGCTACTGACGCTGATTCGGCCAATGTCACAGTAACAAAGAATGTCAGGTGTGGGTTATTGGCTATAGCAGCTCAAAAAAAAAAGTTGGTCAGAATTCTTTCCAATTGTGACTTCTGTGAACTTAAGGACAACACAACATAAACAGAGTTAAGGAAACAATTGATGTTGTAAATGTTTGTTGTTTTAAGTGGTTGTCTATTGTTTGCCCCAAAAATATAAGCAATAATAGTCATTTGTCCAAATTGTTTGTTTACCTTAAAAGTTATGTGACATTACTTGTTGGCCCGTACATTAGATTCCATAATGATACGAGTGCCATACGTATTGTTATCCATTTTATTAATTGCAATAATATTATTTAACAGAATATTTCAATGCCATACTAAATTAATTTCAAATACATCCAAGCCTTTCTTGATTAGCAAATACAGCAAGCTATTCATTTGCTCATGAAATTCTGGCTTTCTAGCACTTCGCCTGTCGCTGTCGCGGCACGCTCGCTTCGCTCACTCGGCTCGTACGTTGTTTTTCATGTTCTGGCCTAACCTAACCTAATCAAACCTAAACCTATTTATCGTTTAGTTTAAACCGTTTTGATGAATTTTTTCTAGAAGCAATTTCCATGGCAAATGATGTTATGGTATATAATAATTACGCCTTACAATGATGATAACAAATGATGTTATTGAAATTGACTTTATGGGAAACAAAGTTTATAGCACGTGACTAATATAGTAAACAATGAGTATGACATATAAAATTATGAGAAACAATATTATGTCTTTTGACCAGTATAGCAGATAAAATTATGATAAATGAAACTCTGGCAAATGCCGCTGCCGCGGCAGCGGCCGGCGAAGTGCTAGAAAGCCAGAATTTCATGAGCAAATGAATAGCTTGCTGTATTTGCTATTCAAGAAAGGCTTGGATGTATTTGAAATTAATTTAGTATGGCGTTGAAATATTCTGTTTAATAATGTTATTGCAATTAATAAAATGGATAACAATACGTATGGCACTCGTGTCATAATGGAATCTAATGTACGGGCAAACAAGAGAATGTCACATAAGTTTTATGGTAAACAAACAATTCGGACAAATTAAATTCGCCCAAGTAAAATTCGGGCATATGAGTATTATTGCTTATATTTTTGGGGCAAGCAATAGACAACCCGCCACGACAAGAATAACAAATTAATTTTAAACCGATGACTACCCCCATTCCATATTTAATTTCAAGTTATTTTACATTTGTGTAGGTTTATACACTGCTTCTATCGTCGCAAATTAAATCCTAACATCTGACTGAGTGCATGTGGTTTTATAAGACTTTGACGTTAATGACGTTATTAAATTGTGATAAACAATGACAGTAGACAGCAAGAAATGGGAATATTTTCAGTTTTAATTGATAAGCAATGTTTTTGTTACTTTGCGTTTAGATACCTCTAGGTTTAAGAAAACTTTCAATCTTATTATGCATTTATATCACAATTTTTTTATTTCATCTAACAATCAAGTTCCTAGTTGGTTAAAACATAAACTGCCATGTTATGTTTTCGGTGATCAAGTTTTATATTTCTTATTGTTTTTGAATGACGTGTAATGTTTCCAACGGTGGACACTGAAGATATTACACAGGTCACGTCATTAAATGAAAAGCCCACTGCGGCTAGCCATGCTCGACAAAACAACGATAATTCACAAGTCGCAACACAACAAACCAACAGAGAGTTAACCCTCAACATGCTTATCAAGGAAATCGTCTTTTGCATAGCTTTAGCTCTGACAACTTACGGAGCTTTACACAATACGTAAGTGTTTCTTGTTTTTTATATTCCGTTTGTGGTCTTAAATATTACCTAATAATATTTGATTGTGTTTTGTAGACCAACGAAGATATCAAAACACCCACAGGCAATAAGATTTTTTAAGTCCGAATCAGTTGTAATTGACTGGTACAAAGGCCAGCTAAGTAATGCACTGGCTTTCATTAACTTAGCAGATGTATCTTTTGTTATGTATTATGCTCCTTGGGATGCTGAGTCACAGTATGTTAGAGGAGAATTTGAGAAAGCTGCTAACATTCTATACAACAGGGTATGAGTACTTTTTTACAAATTTATGGTGTGTAATCCACTTCAAATATGTTACTCTCAAATTAACAACAAAATGCTGGTTTTGGACCAAAGGTTATGAGCACCCAAAACAAGGATAAAATATTGGGTACCCAAAACTTTGTAGGAAAAGGGATAATATTTTTGACTGTCTACTTTTTTACCCCAGCCATGTCTGCTGCCAGCCTTGAGTTAGAAAGCTGCAAATGCCTACCAATACCTACTGATTTTATAAAATATTGTTTATTGCATAGCTATGATTACTAATTACAAGTATCTATAATGTTTGGATTCTGCTCTTTTTAATGAAACCCTTCTATATTTAAACTTAAAAGAATAATCATATTATCATTCAGTATATCAACTTTTTTGTATTAATTATAATCATTTTAGGTACATTTTTCTGCAATAAATTGTTGGAACCCAGGTAGTGAATGCAGGTTACAACATAACAAGATTCCTTCATGGCCTATTCTAATGGCTTATACTGTAACATCTAGAGGAGTTCTTTACAAAGGTAGATTTCTAAAACTTAAAATATGCTCTTATAAATTTTATAGCAAAATATTTTATGGGATCATATAATGGAAGACAATTTTCAAATTGATAAAACAAGTTTTAGTCTTAGTTTCAGTTTCACCTACTAACATATATTTATGGATTAGTAAGGCTAACATAAATAATTTAACTTTTGTGTATTATTATTTTTTCCCAATAAAGTTTTTATTATGATTACCTGAGAATGACAATTGCTAAGTAAAAATAGTACCTTTGAAGAACATCATAAAATTTTATGTAAATTTATAAGGTCTAACTGAATGTTTGTTTTGCATTCTGCCTAAAATCTATTTTCAAGTCTTTTAAAAGTTAATAATAGACCAAAATAGATCTCATTATGTGCAGTTATAAGTTGAACGATTTATTTTCTTTTGTTACTTATTTGCCTACTTCCTTATGTTACTTAAATGAAATTTCATGTTTTTCCTGTATAATACAATGTAATTTAAAATAAATGAATTCACCCTATTGACTCTTTGAATAGGTTTGTAAAATATTACATTAATTTTTTACATTTAACTGGTGTGAAACACAGTTTTACTTATGTTAAAAAAAAAGAAGGGAGTTATCTTTTAGGGAAATTGCCATCAAAATTTATGGTATTTTCTTTCGAACCATTGTATTTTTTCCACCACATGTAATGGTGTAGAGTGACACTAGCAAATATCACTGTAATTTATAATAGTTTACATTTATAAATAAATTTTTTACACATACCATATTTTTTTGATTGGTTTATATGACTTATATTTAGTTCATAATGTAACTATTTGTCTCTAGTAACTGTTGTATTAAAGTGCCTACATTAAAAATAAGCTTCATTTTATACCCTACAGGTTACATGTTTCACACACCACCATATTAATAACAATTATTTTACAAGGAAAACATCTAAATACAAGTTATACCTTTGTATAGTAAAATAAATTGAATATATTTAAAATGCTTCATCATAAGTATTGTCTCTTCATATTTTATATAAGAGAAATGTCTGTCTGTGATGAAAAAAAAATTTAAACTGCTAGTTATATGGTGCTTAATCATAAATGAAAGTCTTTAGGATTTTGTCTGTCTGAAAGTTTATATTGAATAGATTCCAAATGGCTCAATAGATTTTAATAAAAATTCTTGACCAAGAAAATAAAGACCAAGTCACACACTAACAAAATCTCTGACAAGCTCATTATGTAATATACTATATTTGTTACAGTTTAATTCAAGTATTTATTTATTTACATTTTTTTTACGTTTTTTTAAAATATACATTTTTAAAAATAAAATATAGAAAACATTCTTTTATAAAAATACATCCAAAATAAAAAAATCGAAATCTTGTAGTCCACTGGCAGCGGGGCCTGGGGTCCAAACTACTGGTGCTTAGGGCTCCAGAGACAGGAACCTCCTCACAGTTTGTACCGTGTCTAAAGAGTGCTGTCTTCTTACAGTTTAATACTATTCTTGCACCTTGCAATATTATACAAAATTTTCATGTATACTCACTCTATTGTTGATTTATCAGCAATCGAGACTGACTATTGTATACTGAAGAAAGTTCTACTTGGTTTCTTAAATCTGAATGTTTTTCAGATAATTTATAAATTTCAACAAAATCTAATTTATTTTCAGGACCTCGCAATGCCCACAACATGGTTAATTTTTTGGAGTTAATAATGAGACCATTGAAAAGGGTAGCATCAACTCAAGATCTTGTAAACCTATTGTCTGTATGTGATGTGAGTAAGACAACATTGAAGTTCATACTCGGAATATTTTACTTAACTTACTTAAAAGTTTTACAATAATAATAATTTTATGTGTGTAGTATTGATTATATGTGAATTTTACAAAACTAGAATTGAAGATATTTATCTAATGTCAAATTCAAAAATAGTTACTATAAGATGACCAAGTAAATGTACAAAACAAAAATAATCAAATCATTTACTTAATTATATAAGGTGCAGTAAGGTCTGATAACATTGAAGAATATATTTGATTTTATTTATTTTGTATATTTCAGATTACTTTCGATTCATTTAAATTTACTTCTTATAGAATATTAATATTGTTACAATTTAGACCCCGACAAAGACAAATTCCATGTACAGATTTGTAAAAGCACATTTTATTACCTGTCGGCATTTTAACTAATTGTAATCCTTTTATGATCGTCTTCTTTTGTTCAATTATTTATTGGCATACATTTCTAAGTTATTGTGGAGAACAGCCTATTTTTCTATTGTACTCGTTTACGGCCGCTTCCAGGCTGCATCATTAGCCAGGTGTTGCAGATTACAATTATAAGCTAATTCTAGGAAATTGTGTCGACCTTGCCGGACGGGCATATTTGCATTTGTGAAGTATAAAACGACGGCCTGATTGAGAGAAGGAGTCAGTTGAGCTACAACTACGATACGGGCGTGACGTGTGTACTTTCGGGAATCTAATAGTGACGGACTTTGCGCGTTTTATTGAATTACGTTTGGATTTGTTGTGTTCGATTATATTTGTACCTGTGCTATACGTCTTTGTATAGTTCCAATAAACTCTATAATAATTCTAACGGCATCTTAATTCGTGTCTCGCTAACTCGTAACATTATACTAATCCTGACAGCCCGGACCGCCTGTCGTAAAAGACGATGAAACAACCCACAGCTATTTGGTAGGGTACTTGCCGATCTGGATGGCTACCAGACCTGCTCTCTAAAGCAACTATGAATCTGGCAGCAATTGGTAGCACCTTTGGAGTTGCAAATGTTCATAGGCGACAGTAACCACTTTCCATCAGGTGGGCTGTCAGGCTGTTTGCTGTACTCCAGCAATAAAAAAAATCATCACAATCATTAGAATGTTCAAAGAATAACTGTTCTGAAACTTTACAGGCTGTAGCAGTAGGCTACACTCCTGTATCGGAAACTTCAAAATACTATAATACATGGTATAATGTGGCACTGAAATCAAAAGAATTTGATACAATTGGAGAGATATGCTTTGGGGTGGTTACTTCTGAAGAGCTTGCTATTGATTTAGGTGTGGGTATTCTTCCAAATGCAAGGTTGATGCTATGGAATGACACTAAGGTAACATAACACATGTATTAAATACATATGAACACACCTTTGAGTTTATCTAGTAGTGGTAATCAGGTTATGATCTCCAATTGCTATGCTCTTTGTAATTATTCCTTTTAGTTCTGTGTGTATATTTTTTATCATACAATTAACAATTAATTAATGAGCTATATTAACTGGTGGTAGCTTAATGGCTAAGACGGCTCGCATCTTATTCCAACAAGTCATTGTTAGGTAAATGGAAATTATAGATATTACTCATCACTTAGTTTCTTAAATGCAGAAACTTGACTCTGAACCCAGCAGATTAACATCATGGACAGATTTTTTAAAGAAAGACTACATAAATAAGCTGAAATATCAATAATACCAATGATATCTTTAAGACCTAGAATGGTATGGTAGTGATTTTATGTACATGGTCTCAAATAAGACTAAATTAAAACTATAAAATAGCATATAAACTAGTACAACTTACATTTTGTGTGATATGTAAATACTGATACTAATCTTATTAACATCAAACCAGATTATTTTGAAAAATCATTAAACTCTTTTATGAACAGCCGAAAAGTGTCTGTAAAGTCACGTCTGGCTGTCCATCAAGGGGTATTAGTACCAACACTAATGCACGGCAGTGAAAGTTGGGTATGGCAGAAGAAGCATGAAAGTAGGATAAATGCAGTTGAAATGAGAGCTTTGAGAAGTATATGTAAGGTTAATGCAAGTGATATGATAAGAAACACTGATAAGGGAGCGTTGTGGATTGGAAGAAGATGTAGTGACAAGAGTTAACAAAGGAATGTTAAGGTGGTTTGGACATGTAGAGAGAATGAATGAAAGCAGAATCACAAAACAAGTATATGACAGCAATGTGACTGGTAGAGTCGGTGCCGGTAGACCGAGACATACTCACCATGATCAAATTGAAGATATTTTGAAGAAAGGTCAGATAAAAAGTAGTTTAAATAAGCGTGTATGTATGAAAATATTAATGAAAGTTGATGAAGCGAAGTGTTTGTCAGGATCATAGCAGGTGGAGATCCATTGTCTCTGCCTACCCCAATGGGAAACAGGCATGACAATATGTATGTATGTATGTGTTAAAATACTGTTAAAACGGGATTATAACGATTTTTAAGCAAAAACCATATTGTCGCTAAAACTTGATCCCTGATGCCTATTACCTTTTTAATATTCATTACATAATGGTTTCTATAATTTATATCATTATTAGTACGTGTTTCCCAATAGGAATTTATAACAGAAGATAATGAAGTAAATACATGGAATGAGTCATCATTAATGCACTGGGTTCTTGGGAGCTTCTATCAACCAGTTGCAAGAGTAATACCAATGTGGAAAAAGTCGTTCAGCTTTGAAAGATATGTTGATGGGAATCCAATTTTGATGCTATTCACACCTATGAATCCCTTATATGAGCAGTTACCTTCATATGCACTGGTCAGTATTATACACTCCTATAATATATTCGTGTAATATCTAATTACTTAATTAATGTAATTAAGATACTAAAGTATACGCTTTAGTCGTCTCTTTAGCAATATGTATCGAGAATTTACGCGAAAAAAATATGTAGCTATGTTGTTAACCCTATAAACACCAGTTCAAATATAACAGAAATTAATAAATAAAAAAAACTACATTACTGTATTTTATAAGAGTATTTAATTAACAGTCTACAATGAAAAGTACCAATAGGTGTGTACTATTATTAATATTAATTGTTAATTCTCAGATAGGAACAAGAGCTAATTAATGCCCATTGTTTGTGGTAAATGGTATTTTGTACTAAATTGTGATAAAATATTTTGAATACTTTTAACCATGATTTTCATTAACGCGTAAGTAACAGACTCCACCCAAAAAAGATAAGCAAATGGGGGAGGGGTATAAGGTCCACGATGATTGAATGCTTAATATTGTTTCGTGCGAGCGGGGTACGCACTTAGGATTGGAAGAAAACACCAGTTTTTAACTAACGCTTTTATTAACTTACACAGCCGTGCGCGATTCCACTCTGCAGGGTTGCCCCTACACACACAACGAAAGACGCACTGTACCGACGATAAGACGTCTCACTCATAATACCGTCGCCGATATTGCGTAGATACACCTTCTGCTGCTGCAGTGTTCACCACAGAATTTACCGCGCTTAGCTTGCTTCTGGATCTTCTCTCAAGCTACGCTACACTTCTTCTTCACCATACTGTCTACCACACTATTCACTAAATTCTCCACTAAACTCGTCACTGTCTTCTATTAAACTCTTCTTCCAACTCTTTCGTATCGCACTTGTCGCTTCACTATCTTGAACTGAACTCAACTCTAAACTGCCCGGTAGGCGCGCCTTACGCTGCTTATATACCCGGAAGAATATTCTGGAATCCATAATTTCGTTTATACATCTATCCCTTACCAACATCTGTCCTTGTCTTTTCTTTCCAGAATCTTCTACCTTTTTCTAAAAGTCTTGAGACCGGCTTACGCTGGCGGAAAGTTCTACCCTCGATCGCCACAATATTTACAGGCCTACAAAAAAAAACTCCTACTCTTATGTATTTCGATGCGCTGAATCCCA
Source organism: Dendrolimus houi (assembly GCA_039645545.1). Taxonomy (NCBI): domain Eukaryota; kingdom Metazoa; phylum Arthropoda; class Insecta; order Lepidoptera; family Lasiocampidae; genus Dendrolimus; species Dendrolimus houi. The sequence continues at coordinate 12,098,127 of CM077129.1, forward strand.
ATCTGGGGTCAATTTGGTCCATACACTCTCAAACTTTTGAGGGTGTATGGACCAAACAGACCCCAGATTCGGATTCAGTCAAAAGTACAGACCACTTTTTTTGTGGGCCGTTGAATAATAAATAGGAGTGAATCAATTAATCACATTATCATGGAACTATTAATATTGAGTAGATGACACAAGTGTTACAATAAATTCTAAAATTATTTTCGTGTAATAGAGCTGGCACTAAAATACTATACTATTATTTTACTTTCAAAAGATCCTGATAAAATTAATTTTAATAGCTATTTAAATAATAATAAATATGCTGTGTGACTCGTGATAGATATGACAACTTAATATTCTCATATAGAATTAAGGCTTCGGCACTTTGTAAGATTATAAAAAGTGTCTTGACTAAACTGTCAATTACCCTATTATTGAATATTCGCAATTAGATAGGTAAATGCTGAAAACTAATTACACTAGACTAAAATATTTAAATCTAAGAGTTTTAACAAATATTCAATCGACATGCATAAATGACACCCAGTCCGCAAATAGAAAACTTGTAAATTTTCATTTGTATATTGAAGTACTATTTTTGTGCATGTTTCATACTTTTCAGTTAAGGGAAGTCGCAATGGAGTACTACAATTGTAAAACTAACGACACGGGCCAATGGATCACAGAGTTAATAAGATTGCAACAAATACAGAGATTATTGTATCAAGAGAAGGACTTTATGAAGTTCTGCCAAGGGTTTAAATTTAAAAAACCAATAAGAAAACAAAGCGTTAAACACCGTAAAGGTATCGAGTCCCGCAATAATAAATATCCATGGAACATAACTGCAGAGCGTTTACGGAAAAATAGTGATTTTAATTTCCTCTTGAAAAAGGGCTTCGATTTATCTAAAGCTTTCGAAAGTCCACATGAGAGTCATCTGCTATCCCCTCTTAATTTTATCCAAGAGTGTGGTAGGGAGTTGCCAGCCGAAAGGAGATATTACGATCAATGTCAGTCATTTGATGAAAATTTTGGCAATGAAGAGGAATCACATGAGAATAGAGAGTAAGCAGCATTCATCTATCTTAATACAATTGTTCTTAGTATAAGCAATTTATGAATCCCTGCATAAAGTACTCTTATAAATATAAACCTTACAGTTTATCTTACTTAAGATGAAAAAGTATTCAAAATAAGAATTTAAATGGTCCTATTTTTCAACACTGACATGTTTACTCAATTATTTTTGTGGTGTTGGGTTGAGATTATTGGTGCAGTTAGCTTCTTAAGCTACCTAAATGGAGTTGGATATCTTGCTCACGCATTACAACATTTTTGAAGGTATACATATATTGACAGAACTTACTTACGACAAATTTTAATCTGTATATGTACAAAGAAAACAACCTTATGGTGGGTCATGATTCAATATTGTCGACAAGTCTCAATGTTATTATGAATGTTTCACAAGATAGTCCTTCATATTTAATTTTGTCTGTCCTTGAGTTTATTCTTTTAAACTATAATTATAATTTAATTCTTCTTTTACACTATTTTTTTTATATAATACTAGCGTCCCGTCCCGGCTTCACACAGCTGGTTTATGGCTAATTTTTTACACCTTGCGTTATATTATTTAAGTTTTAGTAGGGATCTCTAATTTCACACAAATCAAATATAGCCTATGACACTCGGGAATAATATACATCGCTTTCTACTGGTGAAAGAATTTTCAAAATCGGTTCAGTAGTTCAAGAGATTCGCACGCACGCACCTATGCACGCAAATCAAGTATAGCCTATGTTACTCAGGGATGATGTAGCATTCTAATGGTGGGTGGGCGCGGCCAATTTCTGCGAGACTGTAATGTCTGAAAAGGAGGCCGCGGAACGAGATAGGGAGAGAGATGGAAGTGCGCATGGGTCTCGCGGGCGCCGACGTCAGTCGGGAGCCCGGAGGCGCAGGTATGCGCATGATCTCCCCCCTGAAATACCGCTGCAGGGGCCCTCTAGCATCTAGGGAGCAGAGGAGTCTTCACCCCTGTTGACGAAGTGAGTTTGCCTCTCCCGGGCACTCTCAAGCAGTTGTGCACTAGGATCGGTGTGGGCGTAACTGCGTTCTGTATCTCATGCCTTACCTACTAATAAGCGCGGGGCACATGGGAGGAGGGTGGTTTTAGTGGGGTATTAGCCCATGTACGTCCATTTTTCGAGTCTCCACACAAGCCGGTTGATTATTGTTTGGATTGCCTCAGTGGAAAGCCTCCATGATCAACAATGGTCTAATCCCTAGCAAAGGACCCGGTATGTGCGAAATGCATTTCCCCCGCCTGAAAAAAAAAGCATTCTAATGGTGAAAGAATTTTTGAAATCGGTCCAGTGGTTTATTCATTACAAACATACAAAAATACAAATATTTTGTCTTTATAATATTACTGTAGTTTGAAGTTGATCTAAAAGTATTGTATATACCTATATATCACATAAATTCGATTTAAATACTTTTTATTAATTTAAATTGCTTAAAGTGAACAAAAGTTAATAAAACGTTTTAATTTTAGTATAGAAACAACAATGCTTCCATTGGAAGGTGACCACTTATCTCCTGAGAATTTGGTGCAGGATAATTTGAAGCACTTTTGTAAATTAATGAAATTCGCCAATGAATGGGGACCGCCCGTTAACCCTGCTGATGTACCAAGAGACCAAAACATAACGCACATCACTGGACTGGCTTGCGCGAAAAACTTCAGCCTGTACATGATTGCAGTGGACAGTGTTAGGAACCACCATTTCGCTGAGGCGCTCGGTATCGATATTTCTAGCAAACATGACATGACTGCTGTTGTTATTTTAGATAGTAAGGTAAGTTGTAGTTAAGGGGTACCTAAATAGAATTCGCTATGTCGCTCGCGCATTACTCCATTTGTGAAATTTAAATTGACAGAATTTACCTACCACAAATCTGTATTCTACGAATCTCCGCAATAATGTTATGAATGTTAATTTTTTTTTTTTTTAAACAAGGTTTCATAGGTAAATAAATCAGACAAACAAATGTGTTTGAAATCAAAATCACTATTTTCTGTGAAACATTTGTAGTTTTGTTGATAGGAGTGGAATACAGATTTGTCGTAAGTAATTTCTATCAATTAATATCTTCAAGAATGTGGTTATGCGCGAGTGAGATAGCGAACTCTATTTAATTAGGTCTTTGATCAAATCTTTTAAAAACATATAAAAAGGAACAATAAATTTGAAAATATAGTTTTTTTTATGTTTTACTTCGCACCGACTTCAAGGTGTTGTCGAAAATATTTATTTTTGACTTATTAATTACTCTTGTAGTTGGTCTCTTTTTGCTAGATTTTTTTTATTTTCACTTTTAAGTTACGTATATGATATCTAATAACAATGAAATTTGTACGAAACTATTCTGAAGCTGTAACAAAAAGGATGATAAAAATCGTTCAGAAACAAAACGTTATGGCTATATACATAAAAAATATTTACAAGATGAATTGAAAAATTTCGCCTTTTTAAAGTCTGTTAAAAATATGTTCAATTCACTACACACTTCAAATATCGTAATGTTTCAGCATGAAAGCCAATATGTGCTACCCGAGAAATACAGTGCGAAATCCTTGCGAGATTTCATCTACAATTACACTTACAAACATTTAAAACGCTCTCTTCGCACACACGTGGGTGAGGCCGAGCACACGCACTACTTCGGTTCTGATGTAACACAAAGCACTGGAGTTAACAATGAAACTGTGCGCATTATTGATCTCACCACGCGCTCGTTTAGAAGAATTGTTAACACACCTGGTACGGTGAGTGTGCACAAAGAGTTTGTTTTTTATTATTTTTTATTTATTTAATTGTTTAAACACAATTAAAATGATTCGACTCAATAATAACTTTGTAATTTCTAAAAATAGCCATAGGATATTGATTCTTTTTAAACAATTATTGTGTTTATGTGGAAAATCATGTGTATTTTCGAATTTGACAGGAACTTCCTAGATTGGCGTTTAGTTAAAGACTAACGGTTTTCATACATAGTTAGAAGTCTGAACGCTTCTTTAAGATCCATAAAGAAGCGTTCAAGTTTACTCTAACTCTATGAATAAGACCATAAAAATTTGCCTGAGACAATAAAAAAAAACTGAACACTATTATTTTCTTCATCTTTCGCGACTAGTACACATAATAAAATTACGTTTTAACGGTTTTGAGCGCCGTAATTTATTTGATTTTTATTCCGACGTTTCGGCCACTTCAGTGGCCGTCATCACAGAAAACAGATATGTCAAGTATGAATGTCAACTTGTTCATTTTAATTATTTGATTTTTATTTATGGTTATTATTTACTGTGTAAGACCCTAGTCTCATTTACCTTTAATTCTAATTTAGAGTTTTTAAATCATTGTTTTTTTCTATTTTAATAATTATTTGGGTAACCTGATTTATTTATTTTGTAAAATTACTATAGGTAAATTATCTTCGAGAAGTTTTTGTATTTGAATGAATGAATGAAAACTCTTTATTGTTCACCATAACTTAAACCTAGACATTTAAAATACAATGAGCGGCCTTATCGCTTATAGCGATCTCTTCCAGGCAACCCAGTGTCCAAGGAGACATTACTAGAAAAATTAAATAATTTAATTAAAAATAGTTGAAACGTGGTCGAGGTAAGCTTTTGACATCCCAAAATAAAGAAGTTTTGTATAATTTGTACAAATATTTCGAAAATGAGTGCAATAGCAATACGAGCAGTATTGTGACTCCCGCTCAATTAGTTGCTAGATCAACCGGAATATCATTAACTTTCAACGGAAAAATGCTATCACAAAGTAAATATCGCGTTCTTCAGAACAGGGACCAACAATTCAGTATTAAAAATTATATATAAAATTATATAAATATTTATTATTTTACTATCGTTAAAATTATTAGTTTAATATTAAGTACCTGCCTATAAAATATATAAAAAGTATTAGTTTATTTATGTGATGGTCGTACATAATACAAATGCTAAAACGTCTCGAACCTAATTTACCTGTACTTTGTCATAAAATTATAGGATTGCACTTTTAGAAGGACACTGTATATTTAGGTTAAAATATTTTTATCGTTTAGTACATCCAAACATGTATGTTTTATGTTAGCACATGTCCTTAGTTGACGTTGGTGGCGGTGTGCGGGGGCGCGTGTGGCGCGTCCACGTCTGCGGCGCTGGTGGGTGCGGCGCGGCTGCTGCGCCGCTGCGGCGTGGACGCACGCGCCGCGCGGCTCGACGCGCTCCGGCACGACCTGCCCTGGCAGTATACCGTGCACAAATATCCTGCAATATTCGTGTTCCCCGCTGACAGGTACATACGTCAGTCGCATTCCAAAAAAAATATTTTGTGAATCTGTTTTACAATTATTTTAAAAATCGGTTATAAATAATTAAGATACCTTTGTAACATTTCACTATTGTATTTTACAAATTACAGTCCCCAAAACTTAAGTCACATAAAATTAGAACTGAAAAAGAAAAAAATGTGGCACAATAAAATGTGCAGGTCCCATAATCAAAACACAAATTTAAAAAAAAGCGTTAGCTTCGTCCCCAGTGTTGCAAATGTCAATACTGTTTCCAAGCGTTTATTTTACTTTTGACGTTTGCACGTCAATAAAGTTACATATTTCTTGACAGTAAAGCCCACATGAATGATGTTCTGTGAGTCATGTAACGCACAAACTATTAAACCATCGACACTAAATAAATCTACGTAACTGCTACGTAAATAAATCGAAAGTAATCGATTTGAATATAAAAAATGGTCTACTTACTTTACTTCATTCTTTTACTTTATTACAAAAATGGCTTATTTAATGTAAAATATGTTCATTGAAATGTGGGTATATTTGTTACATGATGTATTATTTTTTGCAAAAACTCATAGATAAGTTAAATTGATTCAAACTTATTTATAAATTAAGTCGATTTTTATATCAAATCGAGTCGGTAATGCATTAGGACATTACTAATTGATCCGTCATTGAGCTGTCAAAAGTAAAATAAATGCTTGGAAAGGGTATACAGGCGATGGTAACCACTCTCCAATAGCTGGGTCGTCTTCCTCTTTGCCAGCTTCGCAATATAAAAAGATACTTTCATTTGTCAATATGTTGTAACTTGATTTTAATAAAAAAGTAAATATTAATTTGTTGATATTATCATCATAGTATATTAAGATGTGCATAACACATTATGAATAATGTTTAATGTTGGTTATGAACCGGATAATAATACAGCACATAACAGAAATATTAGTAGTTTTGTTCCTACATTTGTATATGCGTAGCGGATTGCAGTATTTTTTTTATGTTTGCTTGAAGGCATACTGGCAAACGGACTACCTGGTGATAGGTGGCTACCGTCGCCCATGGACATCTGCAACACTAAGGGAGCCGATGTGTTGCCTACCTCGTTTAGACTTTAGGTATCTGTTCACGCCTTTTTTGAAGAGCCCCTGGAGTTTTCCCTGGAAACCTAATAACAAGAGAAGTGACTTAATTCAAAACGCACTTACTATATTCTAATAACATTTGAATAGAGAAAATGCCCTACATACAAAAAGGTTCTTGTTGAAATGAGAGGTTTATTTCAACATTTACGGCCTTTGTGGATGAGCGAGCTAAGCCTTTGGCAGCTTACCTCACTGCAGGTCCTAAGCGGTATTTCACCCCCCGGCAAAGACTTGAGCTTTACGAAGCACAAATTAGGCCGCATATGGAATACTGCTGACACTTATGAGCTGGAGCACCCGCTTACCAGACTGACCCCTTCGATTCTATCCAGCGTCGCCCCGTTCGTGTAGTCGACGATCCCATACTAACAGGCGATTTAGGTTCGCTTAGACTTCGGAGAGACTGCATCCCTCTGCGTATTCTACCGTCTGTATAACGGAGTGTTCCGAGAAACTGTTTGACCTGATGCCAACGCCTTATTTACAACCGCACCGCTCGCTACCGACGGGATGTTCACCCTCATTTCCTGGAACTCCCGCGCTTAAGTACGCAACGGTTCTCTAGAACGTTTATTCCGCGTACAACAATGATCTGGAGGTAACTTCCCGTCGAGATCTTTCCTCTGCGCTACGACATGGGATCGTTTAAGAAGGGCGTTATAAAATTTCTTACGAGGCCGGCAACGCCCCTGGTGTTGCAAACGTCCATAGACGACGGTAACCATCTTCCGTCAAGTGGGCTATCGGCCTGTTTGCCTGGCAGGCAGGCAAAAAAGAAATGCAACGCCCTCTGCGTTGTAGTTTTCTTTTCCAGGTTCTTTTCCTGGCATGGTAAATTTCGGAAACGAATTTTCTCTGTTGTTTACGGGTGACTGGGATCGTCCCCAGAGTAGTCCGTTTTGTGTCACTCATAAGAGCGTAGCTTGCTTCATTTGCGGATATACAATATATGTTTGTTTGCCGATTTAAACTTTTAAATATGATGTGTTGCTACAGCGATGTGACGGACAGCCGTACGTACCCCAGCGCGGAGCGTATAACCGCAGGTGGCGTGGTGGCACTCGCGCTTCGGACGCTCAGCGCGCCTCACCACGTGCGCGTGCGCCTTGCCTTATGCGCCAACTCCAAGGTAAACTTAGTTGGTCTTTTTTATTTTTGCATCTAAAGAAACGGGTAGATGCTACCTGATGGTAAGTGAGTGCAATTTCCCATGGGAATCTGCAACACTAAGGGCCTCGATTCATTAACTAAAGGACTGAAAAACCACATATTGTAGCGTACTGGGAAAAACGTACGATACAGTCCCACAATTTTATTAATTACTGGGACTAGGACTGGGATATTCCTGCGGGATTCCCGGGACACAAAGTATCGCAGCATTAAAAAAAGAATGTAAGCTATCGTTTTAGTGGAAACTGTCGGAATAAGCTCATTTTTATGCATCCGAACAACTTCAAACCGCTCCCGGGAAAAATTTCGCGGGATTCCCGGAATAAAAAGAAGCGCAGAGTTTAAGTCTAAGAATTAGCTGTCGATCAGCGAAAACCGCATTGAAATCGGCTCAGTAGTTTTTACGTGAATCCTGAAGACACAGACAGATTTAAAGGTGCTATAAATGCGCTGCTTAAGAGAGACTGGAATTTGATTTTATTCTACACCTTTAAACGCTAATGTTTACAAGAGCTTACTTAGTCTGTACTGTAGCTCTCCGCGTGACTCCGTTCGCATAAATTGTGAATCTACGACCCACGAAAACTATTTCCCTTTACAAGATAAAAAGCATCCTATCGTTATCCTCGTTATTGGAATGATCTATATTCATTGCAAATTTGTTTAAGCGGTATTTTGAGAGAGACATAACATTAATTTACTATTTCAATAGGGTGATGCAATTGTGTTTTTATATTATTAATTGTTGAAGTTCATTCACATAAATTGACTATAGTATTCCATAACTTATTTTATTTCAGATCTTATTTTTAAGATTTCTCGTCTTCTAGATAGAATTTAGGGGTGATGTTTTCTATTTTGTAATCTTTACTTATAATAAATCTGTAAATGGTTCGAGTTTGTACAATGCGTTTCAAAGTGTGAAAAAAATCAGGAGGGATAGTTCGGACCAGCAGATTACTAAACTACAATTTTTAGAATTTTTATCTGTCTGTCTGTCTTTTCTGTCTGTTTATTAGAGCATCACGTAAAAACTACAGAACGGATTTAATTGAAACTCAATATAGAGCTAGCTTATATCCCGGGACATAACTTGGGATACTTTTTATCCCGATAAATGGCGTGGTTTCCGCGGGATAGACGAAACTAGCGAAAAAGATGGCGCTGCGTTTTTTTTTTAAACTAGTGTTGCGTTTATTAATGAAGCTCGACATAGTGCTGGCTTATAACCCGAGTTAACGTTTATTCGATGGAGCTGCAATCGCGTTTTTTTCAATTCACTAACAAAAATACGTTGTCACAGAAAACAAGTCATTCATTGTATAACTTCAGATCAGGTTGGCTTCGACTCATCCTTGTTTTGCTGGGCAGCTGTTTGAAGTTTTGACAAGACTACATGGACTTAGTTTCTTTGTTATTGTAGTGCATTGAACAAGAAACTAAAGTTTTAGGTGTAATATTTGTAAAAAACCTAATTTAGTTTTGATGAGAGTAACATAGAGCAACTACCAAGGGATTTTCACGCGGCACAGCCGCGGTGAAAACTCTAGTAGAAAGATATAATGCAATTTTTAAGCAATATCTCAACTCATTATATTTCTTTGCCCAAAAGTCCCCATCTTCGTAAAAGAAAAATGTATAATAATACATTATTCTTATACTTATTAAAACACGATAAATGTTCCTTTTGTCGTGTTTTCTTTTCAAAGATCTGAAGATTTAAATTATTCTTCTAATAAAAGATATCGCTTTGAACCATAAAGTTACCTTTTGTTTTTGCCAATGGCCGGTTCCTATATCTTACTATTCATTCATTCGCCTTACCATCGGTTGAATTTTGGTTCTACTTTTATCGAGCTTTTGTCAATCTTTAACCGATAACCGAATAAATTGTCGGTAAAGTATAGGAACCGACCACAAGAAAGTATTGTAATTATGCAGCTTTGTAATTGTTTATTTTTATGAGCAATAAAGTGTTATCTATCAGGAGAAACTGATAAATATTAAACACTTGTTTAATCCAGATAGCGTTTTCAATCATCTTTATATATAATACTATAGTTTGCCTCGCAGTTGCGCCGCGTGTCAAACCCTAGGCAGTAGCTTTATTTTACTTACAAAAAACTTAATTCAATTTTGTACATATAATAATAATAAAGAAACTAAGTCCATATAGTTTAGACAACTGCTCAGCCAAACATAGAGATGAGTCGAAGCCAACCTGATTTGAAGTAATACAACGAATGACATGTTGTTTATGACAACGTAGGTATTTGTCAGTGAATTGAAAAAAACGCGATAGCATCGCCATCTATTTTGCTAATCCGTCTATTCTAAGAAAATGACTTCATTTATCGGGATACAATGTATCCTAAGTGTTAATTCTGGTCATAAGTCAGAACTATATCGAGTTTCATTTATATACGTTCAGAAGTTTCCAAAAAAGATGCGATCGCAGCGCCATCTTTTTCGCTATTTTCGTCTATCCCGTGGAAACCACGTCATTTATCGGGATGAAAAGTATCCTTAAAAAAGTTGCGCCCTGGGATATAAGCTAGCTCTATGTCAAGTTTGATTAAATCCGTTCAGTAGTCTTTAAATGATGCTTTAACTGACAACGGCCAAAAAATTAAAAATTGTTTTTACGGAATCTGCTGGTCCGAATGATACCCCTGATTTTTATCGCATTTTAAAACGCATTATACAAACTTGAACCATTTACAGATATATTATAGTATATAGATTGTTATTATTATATTACTAATAGAAATATATATGAATGAAAACATATTTTTGTTTCTCATAAATAAAAACTAGGTTCTAAAAACTATAGTTATTTGCAGTACATGTCGAACAAAGCTCGCGGGACTTACAGGTTATTTTTTATATTTTCAGACAAATATTGAAAAGAAAACGTGCTTACGGGACGTAAGAGAGCACATTACAGCTGTAATCGGCAGAAATCTTAAATACTGGCGTAGAACTCAAAATAACGAGCTCAAAAGAGCTCTCCTAAAAAGACTGCAACTTTTAAACCAAGTGTGGCTCAACCTTGGTTTATTACATACTACAGATTTAAAAGAAGACAGCAAAAAACAGAAGTCTCTATTGAATTCTTTGCATGCGTTGTCCAAAAATTGGGATATTGATACTTTTTTATTAAAAAGTAATTCGTCTTTAAGTGATGTGAACAGTTGATATTTAATTATTAGTATTTTAGTCCAGTTATTAGGCGTAAATGCCTCCAGCTCTAAATAATTTAGTTTAATTTACGTCATCTTTTCGTTTTAAATAAATTAATTTGAGTTTTTTTATGTTACAAACTATTAAACAGAAAGTAAATTGATAGATCCATTACAAATCTCTCAACGTCGAGAGTCCAAGCGGCTTTTCAATAGTGGTAAGCACGCGACGTTGAGTGATGACGTACTAATTTTATACTTAATGTAGTTTAAAACTTATATGGGCACGTGAGAAGAATCAAAGTTTTTGGCTTGCCAATGAACGTATTAAGATTATAAACTTGCCGATCACAGCCATTATCCATGTTAAGTTTTAAAAATTAAAGGTAATCCACCTTAATAAAACTCGTTTTAACGATTTTAAGCGCGGTATTTTATTTAATTTTTATTCCGATGTTTCGACCATTTTATTAGCCATGATCACGGAAGGTAGTCGCGAAAACTTAGAAAATACTAGGTAATCTTTATTTCATTTTTTTTTTATAATGGTTCCTAAGCAAATTTTACTTAAATAGTCAGTTCAGTCTTAGAGGTCAAAAGCCTAACAAAATTATTTGTACGAATAGTGGTAATAATAGCATGGAGTTATTCGTCATACATAATGTAAATATTCTGTAACCAGAGTGTACAGCGAAAGAAAAAATCCTAATATACCCTAGTGGTCTTGTTCGTAGACTTATGGTTCTTAAAGAAGCGTTCAAACTTACTCTAACTTTCTATGAATAAGACCGTAAGTATGTATAACTATGTATGTCATGTCAAAATACATTGTCCAAAGCTTCCGTGTTAATACCCTACAAAAGTCTAATATCACTGGACTATATTGTAAATAGTGTAGTGTACATTGCTCATCAAATGGAGATTGTATGTTATTTATTTATAAAAAAAATAATGATGATTAATTATTACAATGTTGATTATTGTTCAGTTGTTTTATTTACTACGAGGAGTTTTTGGCGGAAACTGAAAGTAGATGTTGTGCTATGCCGTTTTATTTTCTAGAAATGTGTAAAATTACTCTAAAATGAACAATAGTTGTAGGATATTGATAGTTTTTGAGTAGTAATTATGTGTTTTGTGAGAAATGTGAACTGTATAGTCAATGTGGCCTTTTGAGTTGTCACAAGAACTCCGTTGAATGGCATCAGCTGATAACCTACAGTTCAGCTGTGCTACACATAGGCTCAAGAAAATGAAGAAACTACATTAAAATCCAAGATTATATATCCTAATATATCCAAGATATATTAGGCCTAGCTGCCAAGCCATAAACCTAAATAAATAATATTTACTAAGACAAGAAATCAAGATTTGACTCGACGGGCCGCGGGCTGCAGTTTAAGTATCAAATTTCTAAAGCCCAATTGCAGCGTAATTTTAGTTCAAAATGCCAATTGTGTGTATAGACATAATGCCATCTAGCGACGACGGTAAAATAACCATGAGAGTAACACATTTAATGCGTTCCACCAAGCGCTCAGTTTCCCGTTCCACTTGCTGGTGAGCGTTAAAATAATATTTATACTCAAGTTGTATGAAATTATCATTAAATAAAATACACAAATATCATTGGCTGAGGTATGGTTGACTTGAAAATCGCGCCTTTCTCAACGTCTTCATAGATACACACTAGATTAGTATAAGTTCAGTATTAAAAATAGAAAAAAAAATATTATAAGTTATTCTTAAGGTACACTACAACATAAAAATCACTAAATTAATGTCACACTCAATAACAAAATAAACAATAAGCGTGTATAAACCTAAAAACTTTCATAGAAATTAAGTTGTAAAAAAGGGTACGGAACTCGAGTCCGTAGAATAGTTAATAAAAATAAAAAAACGTCTTCATAGAGAGTATTCTGTGGTTACGTGTATAAAAAATTTAGTAGATAGTCGGTGAAATCACCACAAATAAGCTCGCATTCGCATTTATAATAAGTTAGGATTAAGCAATGCCTCAACCAAACGAAGTGACCAATCATCAATGCAAGACGTCAAATTATTGGGATTGGCGATTCTCGGTAATCCTATTTCATGATAATTCTGGATATAATTTTAATTCACATCTAAAATTGCAAGCGGGGGGCCAAACCTTCAGGATTATGACATTCATAGGTGAAAAACGCACATGGTTAAGATCTATCCTCGAATTATACTCTCATTATTCTAACATGTAAGTAATAAACAGCTTATACATTATAAAGGTCCATTTATAGAAAACATGTTATAAACAAAACCTTAAAATTCAACGTCCCTGCCGAAAAAGGAGAGAGTGTTTTGTTTTGTGCTGCTGCGCCACCCTCTTACGACACTTGACACCGCTTTTATAGCCCGTTTCACATATGCATCTAAAATAATATTTCTTTTTTTTATTATTTATTGTACACAAAAAATTACATACAAAATTATAGAAAACTGATGATGTACAAAGGGGAGCTTAACCCTGAAATATTTTATAATTTAACTATGTAATATATATATAATATAAACATATTTAAAAAATCTAACTACAGATACAGAATTAGAATATGTACTATAGAAACACCACACACACACACAGATATATAATGTAAAATATAAACATATAAGGATAATTTCAGCCGGATAGTGCTCTTTGACTTTTTTAAAGCAGCTCTCCGATAAACTATCTCGGATCGTATATGACAGGGCGTTCCATAGTCTAACTGCGTGGACGGAAAAATAACCACTATAACATGCCGATGAATGTATGGGTGCTTTGAGAATAGAGATTTAGAAGTTCTGTAATGTTTGTCTGAAGGAACAAGAAATTCAAAACGTTGACGAAGGTAGGAAGGAGAAAGAGGGTTATGTAAGATTTTAAACAAAAATGTACGTAACTATGCGAAGGTCGCGTCGACGACGAATTGGTAGCCAATTAAATTGTGATCTAAATGCAGGAACATGATACACAAATATTTCTTATTTGTTTCTTCACAAATGTGACAGTGATGTGTTACTTTTAAAACTAAAAGAGTTATAGTTTTACAAAACTTGTAATTTTGATCGGCAGTTTTCGTTTGCACAGAAAAGTGCAGACCGTTTTCCGCCACGTAAATAATTCACATAATTACCTATATATTGAACTTTATTTGCAAGTGGAAATGACAGTGTTCTTGCTATGCATTCTTGCTCTGTTTGGCTTATACAGTTCCTTCTTTGTCGCGTGCTTCTAAAATTGACCTACTGCCGCAGGTTGTACATCGGGAGGAATTATTAGTTGTGTAGAATTGTACGCTTGTGTTTTGCTTCTGTCTAAAATAGGCACTTGTTTGGGGCTAACCAGAGTAATACGAATAGTAGACAGAAATTAGTATTTTCTGCCCCTTAACAGGAATAACATATTGCAAAACGGTGTACATAGAATAGGAAAGAAATTTAAATTTTAACCTATATACTTTCAAAAAGTGTTCTCCGGTGGAACTTTATTGAATAAAAAAATACTTGAATTTGAATAGAGTAACGAAAGTACTTTCAGATATTAAATCTATAGTCATGGTCACTTTTGGTGTTCTAGATGTTTATTTAATAAGCAATTACTATGGTGGCTAAAAAGAATATTCATAAATTATAAACTTTTTCTATGTACGAGGCACGTTGAGGCGAATTATTACTTGTAACGATAATTCTCTCAGGCGCTAAAATATTTATTAGAACGACGTCAAGTGTAACTTTACGCAAAAACCTACTACAGACACATTGGTTAATATATTTTTTTAATGATACTAGCCGTAAAAGTCCCACTACTGGGATCGGACATCCCTATGTTTAGGGACAATGGAAGTTATACCACCACGCTTGTCCAAGGTGGATTGGCGGATTTCACAAATCAGTTATCTCGATGTGCAAGTTTCAACACAATGTTTTCCTTCATCGTCAGCTAGTAGTGGTAATTGTAACAATATGCACATTAGGTCAGAAAAATTACCTAAGCGGTAGCATGCTTTTTCGGTCGGGATCGTATCACTAATCTAAGACTTCTTTGAAATATAAGATATTACCTATAACTTCGGAATCTGTCTGGTTAGGAAATGTTTGATGATATGGTTTTATGATAAAAACAAGTTCAATGCCAACTACGCCCATTAGGTAGTCGCTGAGGGTACCCGCCACACGTTCGTCACTGCTGCCTTGATGTACCTAAAAAAACAGTATAATTCAGAAGCAAAATTACATCAAAATATTTTATCTACAAAAACATCCTTATATTTCATTCTATAATTTTGCCCAAGTAAAAACTGTAAGTTATGTAATTTATCAACATAAAAAGAAGGTATTCTATGTATAAATCAATGGTTTCTTTTTTTAAACCAATGCTGTACCTGATTTACCAACATCATAGCAAGTTTGATAAAGATCGCTTTGTTCTTGGGCTATCATAATAACACAAAATACTGGTTAGAATAACAAGAATAAGAAATAAATAATTTATTTGAAGAAATAGCGACGTTACTTACTATACTTACATTACTTATAAGCAATGTACGTGTCTTAAAAGTAAAAGCATACATATTTTGAGACTGCACACCTTTTTTTTTTTTGGCGAGGAGAAATCCGTTTGAGGACTAAGCCGCGACAGGCACAGAAGCCTGGGGGGATGTTCGCGGCCCGATGTGAGTGTGGGATTCGCCAGATCAGGGGTGTCACTAGCGTGCCCGGTCAGAACCGGTGCCACGCTATTGCCACTCCCCAGTTAGGGATACCCACTAAAACCCCTGGGTATTCCGTCCTGCGCCTTATGCCAGGGCTACGGGTAATTGGGACTCCCGGCTCCGCATGCCCTGGCAGGCGTGGGCCTCGCTCACTAGGCCTCTTCATTGCCAGGGGTCTATGCCCCCGGCATCTTCTTGGTCTTTTCCGGGCGTGGGGCGGTCTGTACCGCGCCCCATGGGAAGAGAGATGAGCACGTGCGGAACAATCGCGCTCTCAGCTCGACGGCATGTACGGGTGAGTGAGAACCCCTATACCCCAAGGGGCAGCTTACGGTGGCCTAAGGTCGAGTTCCGACCTCCGGCGTCGGCGCGTCCTCCTTTAGCGGGAGCGGAGCAAGGACGTACGCTCACGCTCCCGCTCCGCCTCCTTTGCAAACATAACGTGCTTGCAGAAGGAGGAGACGGCGTCCCATCCGGTGCGGCTCCCGACCATAGTGCGAACCACGGCCGGGAGCGAAAGGTCCAGTCCGGTGTGGGCTACGAGGTCTCGGCGCTGCTCCGTCCATGCAGGGCATTCCTGCAGGGTATGCAGCGCCATATCCTCGTCGCCTGTGTCGCAATGATGGTACCCTGACGTTGCCTCGCGGCCGAGGCGACACAGGTACCTCCCGAAGCAGCCGTGCCCCGAGAGGACCTGCGTCAGCCTGAACGTCAGGGTGTCGTGTGTTCGTCCAATCCATGCCGGCAGGACGGGCCTCACCGCCTCGATGGTGGCGGGGCCCGCGCTGGGGCGTCTGAGGCGATCTTCCCAAACTCCCACGGCGACCTGGCGGAGCTCCGACCTGCACGCCTCGATTTCGCGAGGCGCGGGTTTGGTGCCCCTGGCCAGGGCCTCTTTGCGCCACACATACAGTGACGCCAGGATCCTGGCTTCCAGGTCCCATGGGAGGGATCCGGCGAGTAGTCAGGCCACTTCAAAGGACACCGTACGGTATCCCCTTATCGCTCTGACGGCCATTATACGCTGAGCTTGACGCAACAGCGGAGCGTTGCGGGCCGTCATACGATCCGCCCATACAGGGGCCCCGTAGAGGGCCATCGACCGTACGATGCCTTTGAAGAGCTTTCGGCACGTGGCGTTCAGCCCCCCAACATTGGGGAGCAGGCGTGAGAGCGCGCCCGCTGCCCCCTTGAGTCTGGGGAGCAGCTGCCGAAAATGTGCCGAAAAATCCCACCGGCTGTCGAGGACCAATCCCAGATATTTCATAGTCTCCCCGATGCCGATGCGGATGCCTCCTACTATGATAGCGGTGTCTGGAGGTGGACGGTTCCGAGGGCCGTGAAAGAATACGGCCTCGGTCTTCTGGAGCGCCACCTCCAGTCCAAGACGCCTGATCCCGCCTACAACTAAGGACATCCCAGCCGTGCCTATAAGGCACGCCTGCCGGTGGGTCCTCCCTCGTGCTGCGATCAATGTGTCATCTGCGTAGCATATGATGCTGACGCCGGGGAGGACCCTACTGTGTAACGTCCAATCGTATGCGATATTCCACAGGAGGGGACCAAGAACCGACCCCTGTGGAACACCGCACACCATGGCTCGCCGATTCCATCCCTCGTGGACCGGGTAAATGACGGCTCGATCATTTAAATAGTCCCCGACTATGCGGCGGAGGTAGGACGGCACCCCGAAGTACCGGAGTGCCTCCATGATGCAAGGCAAGGGCAAGGAATTGAAGGCGTTGGCGATGTCTAGGGACACCGCCAACAGGACCTCGCCCCGGGAGACTGCTTCCTCCGCCAGGCCTCTCAGGCGCATGACAGCGTCGATTGTGGAGCGCCCTGTGCGGAAACCGAACTGGTTGTCCGCCAGGTCCGGCCCCGTCGTCGATAGGTGCTGGACGAGGCGGTCGACGATGATACGCTCAAAGAGCTTGCCAACCTCGTCCAGCAACACAATGGGCCGGTAGGCGGACGGTGAGTCCGCAGGACGCCCCTCCTTACGCAGCAGGACCAGTTTTCCGGTCTTCCACCGTTGCGGGAACTGGCCCTGCTCCAGACATGCGCCGAAAACCTCATCAGTCGGAGCCCAGGGCGTCGTAGGACAGAACCCACGCACGCCCTGGTATGCCGTCAAAGCCGGGGGCGGCATTCTTGGCCTTTAGCCGTAGCATAACCGCCCCCAGCTCTACCCAGTCCACAGTGAGCACAGGGTCTCTATCCGCGCTGGGCTCCGCCTCTGGCGGTGCCATTGCAGAAGGCACGTGTTCAACCCGTGAAGGGAACAGAGCGCCAACCACGTCGCGTACAACATCCCTGGGGAGAGACTCGGTGAGTGAGGGCGCCCAGCCGCGGAGCTTGTTCCGCGCCATTTTGAATGGACGCCCCCAAGGGTCTTGATTTAAACTCTCCAAGAGCTTCCCCAGGCCGCGTTCTTCGCGTCGCTAATCGCGGAGCGTAGTGTCTCTCTGGCGCTCCTGTACCTCGTACAGCCGAGCCTCTACGGTGGCTGCGTCCGCTGCGCGGCGAAGCCGTCTTCTGTGTCGTGTGTACTGGCGGTGCGCGCTATTGCACGCGCGTCTTAGCCCCTCTAGTACGGGGCTCCACCAGTACACCTTTCGGAAGGGCCGGAATCGACCCCTCCTCGGCATCGCCGCATCGCAGACGCCTGTGACGAGCGACCGTAGGTTTTCTGCCTCCTGCTCGATATTTACGTCGGGAGGGTTCACCTCGGGCCCTGATGCCCAGGTGGCGACGATCAGGGCCTCTTCCTCCCGATTCAAATTTTTCAATGCCCAGCGCGGACAGTCTCCTACTGGGGGCTCTCGGGATGGGGGTCCGGATTCCCGGGGGAGACGCTGAACCGTATATAACGGTGATCGGAGAGCGTCTCCACCTCCGTGACGACCCTCCAGTCACGCACACGACGCGCCGATTCAGGGCTGGCGAACGAGACGTCGACAATTGAGCCGCCCTGCTGGCGCACACACGTGTGTACGGAGCCCCGATTGAGAACTACGAGACCTTTTTCGCTGACCCATTCTTCCAGCGCCTCGCCGCGAGACTGTACACCTGAAGAATCTGTGAAGAATGCCCGTTAAGCCTGTTCGTTATGCACATCTCTCCGAAATTTATCTCATCTGTTCCGTGAAGCAAGAACTAAGTAGAACTAACAAATTCCCCTCCAAACATTGCGTACATGTTTACTGGTTCACATTTGTTTTACAGTGTGGCCAAAATTTTACAAATTTATCAGTACCTGTAAACGGTAAATTCCATTGTGTGTCGTTATCCTTTTTAGGGTCCTGTCTGTAGCCATTTTGGTTTAGACAGAGTATTTACCCAATTGTCATGTCCGTTCGTCTTATCAGACTTATGTACTTCACAGCAATTTTTCTTAAAAACTAGTGTAAGTATATGGTTAAACTGTTCTAACCTTTGTTTATTTTCGCTATAATCGTATTATATTGTAGTAGGAAATCGCATAAAAATAAAGATTATATTGGTGGATACCATACATGTGATTGACGATTTTTTTTCAGTGCATATTGTCGTGTGAGTTAGATGTTGAAAAGTTATAACGATGTACGTTATTGTTTGTTTTTATTTAAAAAAAAAGTGATTTTATTAGCTTTCAAAGGTGTAAAAGTAAGTCCTTCTAAATAAAACCCTTAAGAAATTTTGCAAGTACATAAGTAAATAGAACTCCAAGAATACCTTTTTGTCACCTGTACCTACATTACATTACGTGTGAGAGTTCACGCACTTCACCATTTTTGATCTTATTTGTCCCATAAGCCAATATGAAGAAAAGCAACGTATTACGTAGATTTTTTTATATTTACCTACTAAAATAACCGGTTTATCTTTTACAAGTGTTATAAATTAATAATATTAATCACTAATAAATTCATAAAATCGTATTGATAACATTTATCGCAAAAGTTTACAAGAGCTATAATATGAAATATTGCTGCTTCATTATAATAATTTAAATAGAACGTCCAGTGTATCTTGATTCATTGACATAATCGGGATTGGCTATTTATAAGAAAATAACGACGCTAATACATATGCAGTCATAGTATGACTGCAAATATATATTAGCGTCGTAGGCAGAATTTGCGCCGAAAAGGGATTTTTAACTGTATTGAGAATGGTTAATTTAACATAGAGATACTTTACGCTCTTTATAGATTTATAGACTATCATGTGCAAGCGAAACGGCCGGCGCCGCCAAAAAAACCTTACTGCAGCGCTACATTTTTGGTTATATTCATTTATCCCATATAAATGATGTCACTTATCGAGAAAAAAGTATCCTAAGTATTGAACCGGGATACAGGCTCTGTGTCAATTTTCATTTAAATCTGTCCAGTACTTTTCACGTTATGTTCTATCAGACAATTAGAGACAGAAAATATAAATATTGTGTTTTCGGAATCTGCTGGTCCGAATTAGCCCCTTTATTTTTTTCTATTTCTTAAATTCATTGCGTAAACTGGATCCCTTTGCTTATATTAGAGATACAGATGTAAAAAAGACCGCTAAAGTATGTGTTCACACGAACGTACAGCAAAGAATTCCATACCAATGACGAACATTCACTATTATTGCATTTGGCTACATAGCCCAAAAAAACGCATAAATGTGGTTTTCCCATATTTTAAAAACTATTTAACATATTATGTTCAAACCAATTTTCGACTAAAGCAATTATAATTTGCACCTTGAATTTTACAATTTATTTTTTAGTTTTTTCTTTACCTACACGGCGAGACGGATATGACGAAATCAAAATATTCCTTTTACGGCATATGCCTCAGAAACTCCAAAACGACATTTTTTAAACATTGAAAGGAGGTAATGTTCTCAAATGATGCCAGGTTTATTTATCTTTATTAAAATATGTTAATAATGCCATATAAGTATGTTAAATAAATGAATCTGTAATAAAATATAAAACCTGGCTTTAATCGTTAATTTGCTACTTAGGACAGGGGAAATACACATCACCTCAAAAGAATTAAAGTATTGAAATAATGATCAATTTAATTGTTATTAATAAGGTCATAAGGTTATTATGGGAGTGCAGAAACGAGTTATTTATTTAAGTAAACGAAATAAAAAGAACGCGAAGAATACGAAATAGAGTCTAACCAAAAGTTGATACAAAAGTAGTTCAATTAATGGTAATAATAGTAAAAAGGTATATGTGTGTAAAAGTTCACAGTACTTATATTAACCTCATAAAGACGTCCGTCCGGTAGTCGTGAATTTCTTGCAGCGTACTCCCCTATTTCTTGCATAGTTCTATAATTGCTCGGTTGTCGTAATGAGTAACGCCAAGGATACAAAATATATTCCTTAAACATACAAACAAGAAAAAATAAACACGATGACGCGTATAAAAATATTAAATACATTTAATTATACAAAATTATTACATTCAAACAAAATAAACAAGTATTCAGATATTATAGTATAATTGACGTTATTATCGACGTTGGCAATTTCTTTCAGACAACCTTTGTAATTACCCAGTGTCAGGTGGTTTTACCCGTTTTCAAATCAGAATATACTTATAGGGTAAGTACAGTAGGATCTATAGTTACCTTTAAACTAGGGCTCAGGAATAGTGTTAACAGGTCCAATTTGTTTTAAATCGGGGCAGAAGGTAAAACGGTAAAACAAATCGGGATTTAGTCTTGTATATCGGGACAAACAAAACATAAGTTTCTTTTTAATAAATGAATTTTTATTAACTTAAATTATATGTAGGTCATGTAGAGATTTCTAATAATGTAATTCTTAATTTGATAATAATAATATTTTAATTTTCTAAAAATAATGCTTTTTAATAATTGATTTATCGAGACATTTAGTATGCCAATCAGGTGCAAATCAGGAAACGTCACCGGACTCCTGAAAATCGGCACGTCCCGTGCAAATCAGGACACCTGGCATCGCTATCCAGGAAGGTGTTAGTCGAGCGCATCTTATATAGCCATCAAGGATTTATGGCTTATAGTAGGTAAGTAACAGGTATATTTTATAATACCATATAATTTAAAGTGCAACAGTGTTTTGAATGGATGATTTCTAATTACTTCTTCTAATACTATTCCATTCTTCTCTATTCTATTTGGATCATAGGTTCTGAAAATTATTCCTGCTACCGCTCACTTCATATACATTAATATGCCAAAATGTTTACTTTACCATACCTTAAAAATTACAATCTTTATATTACTTTAATTTTAGTAAGCCCTATAAATCTTATCGTTTCATCAAGACCCACCAATTTTCTTTGGGCTCTTTATCACCTGCCAGTAGGCCTCTATAAGAGCGCCGCCTTCATAAAGGGTGCTATCACTTAAAAGCTTCTGATTGCAATAATGCAATCAGAAGCTTTTAAGTGATAGCACCCTTTCTAAACATAAGTTTAGAAAGTTTCTACCTTTTTGGGTATGAAACTCGCATGTAAATGTATGGCCAAATGTATGTTGTCCCCTAGCCGATCGACGTATCCACGTATAGCTTGAGCTTCAGCGGAAGAAAACGGCCTTGTGCCGGGGTAAAACTGCGAACAACGTTCAGGTGTTTTGGAGACATCGTCTGAAACAAGTATTAACAAATATATAAGTTAAGGTTTTGAAGATGCCGGGGGATAAAAGTGAATGAGGCCGTTGGGCCATCGCCTGCCAGGGCTGGCGGAGAGGCTAGATCATGTACCTGTAGCCCTGGCATGAGACTAAGGACGGAACACCCAGGGATTTTAGTGGAAACTGTGGAGTGATAATAGCATCTTTAGTTCTGTCTAGCGGTGCTTGTTCCACCCCGACCTGGCGAAGCTCACACACTGGTCGTCGTGACTTTTCCCCCAAACTTTTGCGCTTATCGAGGTCTATGGTCATCAAACGGATTTCCCCTGGCTAAAAAAAGGATACTTATTAGACTTCTGTGTGATATTGAAACTGTTATATCTCATGAGAAACCGAAATAGTAAAATATCCGGTATGACGGAAACTGTAGATATACATATTATAACTACGCGGACAGCCTTAGAAACTTGCACATAACCCAAATACCCTTTTAAGGTGGGGCTTCATCTGGGTTAGTGTTAATGATTTAGGCCGTTTCACGCAGATATGGCGATGGGTATTGGAGATGCAACATTGATAACGACGTTAAATATTGACAGATAACGAATGTATATATATACTAATGTACGCTACGCGTTAAAGAGGTTATTTTTTAATGTTTTAAATAAGACTCATTCAACTACAGCCTAAATTTTTAACAACAACGCAGATGAAACGCCAGCATAATGCACGAATGATTCTTTAAAGTAGTCGCAATAGATACTTGGCATTGTTTATTACGATTTTGTCAAAGTCGTATAGATAGATTGATGTGGGTGGATGTGGCAAAGATTGGGAGACGACCAGCAATCAATGTCACCAGTCAAATTATTCTAAATATTTTTGCCCAAATATTTGTAAATGAACAAACAACACTTTGTATTTAAAAAAAATGTTAATCAGAGATTGGCTAATAAAATGTATCATGTAATTTATATATCAGGTTCTAAATATATTTTTATCGGCTTCGATATCGGCTGCACGTGTACAATAATCGAGTTTAATTATTGTAAGTAGCTTCGAGATCGTTCGTGCGGAACTTGGGATTTTATATTTTGTGAACCCTGCCAGATATCTATTTACTTATTAAATTTAATATGGAACTGTTGTTTTAATCCCTACTATGTTAACTGAAATTCGTCTAGCTGTCTCGAAACCTCTACTACAAGATTTTTGAAATTAATCGGTTAACATAAATGTATACCTTTTATCAATAAACATGATCCAGAACTGTATCTTACGACATTAAATCTTAGTGGGACGTGTTGAGACGTGTTGCGGGTTATAGAATACACGTTTCTACCAAATAAATGGATTGTGACATATAGACAGATGGTCGGATATGACGATTGTATAAGGGTCTGGGGCCCAATTTTGTTATTACTATCTCCTCAAAATCGCCGGACACTATCGTCTCAATTTTAGGTTTGCTATATATTTCGGTATTCTGGTAATCTCAATGGTGTGTGCACAATACGCATTTCTATCTGTATAAATATTTATAAGCGAAAACTCGCGAAATAAATGTTTGAAAATTTTGGTAGCTTTTCAATATTCATTTCGGCTAACGATATTTCTGCTAATGTTAATACCATTTTTTTTCTACTATTATTCTCCGTCACGGTATCGAGAATATATTGTGAATTTAGTAGATTACGAATTTTCGTCACTATCGTAATGGAATCGTACTTTGAATATCTTCGCAACGCCAAGATATTAAAATAGCAGAATTGGGCCCTTCATTATTTCCACAATTACTACAGAATTTCAAAACAAATTATCTTAACGGCACTATCGTGATTATGTATTGTTGTTAATCGGGTGTAAAACTGATTAGGAAAATAGCACTTGTCAAGGTCTCATAAAAACTTTCTTGCAATTAGAATCTCTATCATACATTTTACCTTGCCAGTGATAAGCAAAATTTCGATTAACATTTGTTCCAAAACACACTTCTTGTGTCGTTTCTTTATCAACATTTTTATGCCACACTGCAAGACGGGTGTTGTTTCTCGCTGTAGTATTTCGTAACCACTGCATGGCGTCCGACGGACCCATTGAACGAATACTCTGTGAGAAATGTAGGCCGTCCGGATTTGCCATTGGTATCAAATACCTGTTTAAAATATGTAATAGTCATTGTAAAACAGATTGATATATATATATATATATATATATAGATATATATATATATATATATGTGTGTGTGTATATATATATATATATAGGTATATGTATATATATATATATATATATATATATGTTTAACTAGGAAACGCCCGCGACTTCCCCCATGCTTGACTTGAAATTCCAGCGGGATTCCCGGGACACAAAGTACCGCAAAGCTATCGTTTTAGTGAAAACTGTCAGAATAAGCTAATTTTATTCACCCGAACAACTGCAAACCGCTCCCGGAAAAATTCCCGCAGGATTCCCGGGATAAAATATATCACACATTTTATTACATAAAAATCACCTTGGAATTATTTTTTTTTATCTGGCCCTAGATTCCCAGGATAAAAAGTAGCGCAGATTTCAAGTCTAAGAATTTGCTGTCGATCAGTGAAAACCGCATCGAAATCGGCCCAGTAGTTTTAACGTGAATCCCGAACAAACAGACAAACGAAAAATCTAAGAAAAAATGCATCCTGTTCTCCATCTTTTATATAGTGTATATTCCAGTTGTTTCTTTTTAAATAGCTTCAATGTACAGACACGGCATTTTTAGAATTTTATAATATTATAAATAAAGCATCCCTAGTGAGTTACTAGGAATGCTTTATTTACAATATTATAATCATATATCAGCTTGCGTAAAATTCGGTCCCATATCCAACCGAAACTATGCCATTTCCTGTTCTGAATTAACCTCTAATGTCCAAAATAGTAATATTTTTTATTACATGAGTTCAGCAGACAGGTAGACGGCCCACTTGATGGAAAGCGGTTACCATTGTCTATGGACATTTGCAACACCAAAGGTGTTACAAATGTGCTGCTGCTCTCTTAAGAGATACTGGAACCTGGCCTCTAATGCCAGAACATAACTCAAGGTTGTTATGACGGCATACTCTAGACCAGGCGTGGTAGCCATCCAGTCGGGCAAATACCCTACCACCTGGCTGTGGGTTGTTTTGTCGCCTCTTACGATAGGCCGGCCGGCCGCAGAAAATTGTATTCTTTCTCCATTCCTGCACGGATATGAGCCAACAGTCAAATATAAGACACCACTTACATTTATAAAAATAGGTTATTAATTTATTTGCATGGGCATTAGGTATACTGTGACGAATAGACGACCCCTGTGGATGAGCGGGCTAAGCTTTTGCCGGCCTACCTAACTGCAACGCTGAGGCTTCGGGTTCGATTCCTGGTAAGTAAGTTTCGGATACGTATTTTCTCCGTTATTTACTATGGTCTGGGTGTCTGGGATCGGCCCCAGAGTAGTTTGTTGTATATTACTCATAACACAAGCGTAACTTGCTTAGTTTGGGGATATACAATATGTGTGTCTGCCGATTATTATTATACTTTTGAAGTTGAATCTTATGAAATTTTTTAAATATATCAGGTTAAAAAGTATGTTTAATTCTGGTTTCCAAAGCAGGGAAATACTGCATATTATGTATGATGAAAATGAATTTATAGCCCGGATCGTGCAGCGAAAACAAACACATAAAAGTATTTACAAATCTCCAAAACAATTCCACTTGCTGTCCACTGCTGGACATAGGCCTCCCCAAGACGGCGCCACACATCCCTGTCCTCCGGCTTCCTCATCCAGCGCCTACCGGCGACCTTGCACAGGTCGTCGGTCCATCGGGCTGGAGGGCGTCCGATATTACGTTTACCGAGACGCGGTCTCCACTCCAGGGCTCGTCTGCTCCATCGGCCATCGGTCCTGCGGCAGACGTGACCGGCCCACTGCCACTTCAACTTGCTAATTTTGCGAGCTATGTCGGTTACCTTGGTTCTCTTACGGATATCTTCATTTCTAATTTTATCTATAAGAGAAACACCCAACATAGCTCGCTCCATAGCCCGTTGAGCGACTTGGAACTTGTGGACCAATCCTGCCGTCAGTGTCCATGTCTCGGCTCCGTAGGTCAGAGCGGGGAGGACGCACTGCTCGAAGATTTTTGTCTTCAAGCATTGCGGAATGGTCGACGAGAAGACTTGACGAAGCTTACCGAATGCTGCCCAGCCCAACTGAATCCTCCTATTGGCTTCCCCCTCGAAGTTGTGCGTGCCTACCTGTATTTTCTGTCCAAGGTAGACATATTCCTGCACAACCTCCAGAGGGACGCCATCGACGTTTACCGGTCTTGGCATGACGTGTTCATTGAACATGACTTTTGTCTTGTCCAAATTCATGCCGAGACCGACTCGTCGGGAAGACTCATTTAAGCTGTCCAGCATTATGGCAAGTTCCTGCAAAGTCTCTGCAAAGACAACAATATCGTCGGCGAAACGGAGGAGAGAGATGCGCTCGCCGTTGATGTTGATGCCCCGTCCAGCCCAGACTGGAGTTTTGAAGACATCCTCCATCGCGTTGGTGGATATAAGGTTAGTATAACTTAATACAAGGATGCTTAATTAGTGTCAACAATCTTAATGTGAATGTTATTGAATTGTCGGTGATAGGGTTTTGACATCGCAATAATTACAGTAAACATGATAAACAATGCGTAGAAAATGATACCATAAAAATTGCATTGAACATTTACCAGTCATAATCATTGAAGAATGGAGTTTGGTAATTGGTATCAAAAATCAATTTTTCACAAAGCTCAATGATTGCATTCGGAACACCCCAGGCCATGCCATTCAATCCTTCAAAGTAATAAAAAATTATAAAAATAAAAATGTTAACTTATCAATCGTCTATGAAATCAGATTAACTCCAGCTTTATTCCAAGAAATAATGTATGATATATAAATGAACAGCTTTTCCAACTCAGTTTCTAACAAATTCTTGTTTTAATACAATGTTCATATTGGTGGTACAAGGTTACACAGGTTTGCATTACCACCAATAACAAGTATGCCAGGTTTCCTGCTGTTTTTATCACTACGAAGTTCAATAGCAACTAAACTGCGATTTTCAGCAGTTCTTGGAGTTAAGTGAACGACACGGGCTACATCTGCCTCGTTACGGGCAAGTATGTCTGTTGCAGATAACAAAACGT
Organism: Dendrolimus houi; assembly: GCA_039645545.1. Classification (NCBI taxonomy): domain Eukaryota; kingdom Metazoa; phylum Arthropoda; class Insecta; order Lepidoptera; family Lasiocampidae; genus Dendrolimus; species Dendrolimus houi. Next base: position 12,125,563 of record CM077129.1, read on the forward strand.
CATAATTAACATATTTGTTGAATTTCACATTGGATCCAGTATTTCTTATTGTTCGCAATTTTGCACCAGACCTGGAAATAATAATCCCGTATCAATAAGTTTTAACAACATCAAACTATTAAATAAAAACTATAATTATTACTAAATTATTATATTAGCGATAAGACCGCCCTTTGTACACATATAGATATAATTTTAGTTTTTAAGTTTATTTTTGTATTGGTGTATAATAAAGTGTTATCTATCTATCTATCTATATTATTACTATTAAATATGTTGTTTTATGTGATGAATAATGAGTATGTGCCTACTGAATATAAAGATTAAGCTTTTACTACTATACTTTAGTCTATTACTTACTGTGCAAAGTTCCTCGGAGGAAATAAAAGTATAAATAGAGCTCCAAAAAAATATAATATAGCTATTAAATAAATTTTAATTTGAAGCAACATTTTTCACAACGCCAGGAAACAATGACAATTTGACTTGAAATCAACAAATTGATATATTTTCTTCTTGGAAGATCACTTATGGAAATGTACAAAGAAGTATTTAAGTGCACACCTTAATTACGCTAAAATAAAAAGTTTTCAATTACTATTGAGACTACAATAAAATTAACTGTAATTAATTTAAACAATAATTTTATTTTTCTTGTTTTATACATAGTTAGGAGTAACAGAATGGAAGATGCTTTCTTCCATGATAACATATAACGGACAACCTTTTAACAAAAAAATTTACCTGGCCGCTAATAACTTATTTTCTTACATCTATCATTCATTTTATGAAGTCATGAAAACGTGAATTGTTCAAATATGTTTACAATGATTATATTATTAACATGAAATCTTGTATTTTTTTCTTGATATTAGAATTTTCACAGTTCCAGTGCGTTTTTAACATTTATATTAGTAAAACAGAAAATTATGAATCTTACGCTTCATGTCCTATCCCAAGTAAGTGGTATTACTTATTAAAAAAAATCAATAATATTACATTTCCAAAATTGACACACCGGTAGATCTTTTAATGTTTTCATTACATTAGATATACGTCGAAAAAGGGCACAAACGGATTATACGAGATGGAGAGCCAACCTAGAAAGCACTTCAGAGGAATTCATAGTGAAGATTTTAGACGAAGAATTGACCACCTCAAAAACAAAGCCTATTGTTGCTATTAATATTTTACCAGCTACAAAAGGACAGGAAAAGATAATTGTAGGTGGAGCTATACTGCCTTCTATGACATCGAAAATTCAAGAAAAAGATACACTAAAAGATTATACAAGGTTTGTTCCTCCAACCTCGGGTACAATACCTCTAATCAGAGAAGAAGTATTTTTGCCACCAGTTCCTCGTACTCAAATTGATAATAATGGTCCACATCCGGAGCCTAGAGGTAAAAAAATGCTTAAGGTTAATTCACTATTTCTTTGATAACAACCCCCATTTCGAAATATTCTTCTTTATTTCAGCACCATATGGTACAGGGCGACACTCGCTGCGTGACGATAGTCCTCCAGCTAGTCCGCAATTTCTTTCTCGTACTCCTATGCTTCTAGCTCGACAGTACGCACCAGTAACCTCAGTTGCTTTTACAAAGTTGTTAAAGTCACCGCAGCCATTAACACAACCTACCCATGATATAGCAGTAAGTGGTAATATCAAGATTTATTATTTATTTTCAATAACATTAACACTATAAATAATTCAGTAATATATGAAGATATACTTCAGAACGCTATCATAAGCGTTACTTCTAATTCTGACTCTAGTTAAAAATAAACATCGTAAAACGAGCGTGCATTACAGACATTACATATTCTTATTCTTCTTTTATAATTATTTTTAAGCCTCCCATCAAAACCACTATGAGGCCTTTACGAACAAGCGCAAGAGATTTGATGTTTCTTCCAACTCGAACAAAATCTGATAGTGACTTAACAAAAGTCGACTCTTTTGCTGAAGAGATAGAAGCTTATTCTTCACAACATGATCTATTAACCCGATCTACACTTATATCTCAAAGCGTTCCTCTTCGATCAACGGTAGCAATTAAATCTGACGAATTTTACGGATTACCCGAACTTGATGACAACTTAAACGATTCAGATGACACTAAGAAAACGAACAATAAGAAAGATTCTGAATTATTATATAATTCAATGTTTTACAATGACGAAGACAATGAAGTTAGAGGTAAAAAATTGGAACAAGACTTAGATGATTCTTATGACGATAAAAGTGGGAATGGTGATGAGTCCTTACCAAATACTGAATCTACTCACTCGGAATCACAAGATTCACTGTCTTCGGAACATTTCACCGATGGGTTGGAAAATTTAACAACCGTAATAGATCATAGTTATTTGGATGACAATGAATTAGACAATGAAAGTACAGTTTTCTCAACTAAGAAAGGGGTAACCAAAATAGAACCAAAACTTTTAAAATTAACAAAAGAAAAACAAAAAGACAGACGTCATCCAATTTGTAATTTGCTCAAATTGAGACAGCTTAACTTTAATTCACCTCGTACTTTGCCTGAGGTAATCTTTAGAAAAATTATTGAAATAGATTAAGGACATAGGTATGCTTAAGATTCCAAAAGCTGTTTGCTTGTTTATAGATAACTGCCCAATTGAAACAGTGGGTAGAAGACAGCCCTGTAGCTAAATGGATCGATATCACTGATGGTAATTACACTACGATGGAAAATCCGATTTATTTAATTATAGTTGATGACCCCAGCAGCGGCCAAATTGTTTCAGCAAAACAAACCGTGATGATTGTTGCAGGTCTGCAAAGTTTTATAAAATAAGTAATTACATTTTGGTTTGTTTTATTCATGAGACCACAGGTTTTGCATGTGGTAAATCTTACTATTCTTGTTTAAGTTTTTTCTTTTTTAGGTATACAAGGAAGGGACCATCACGCAGTTGCTGCGGCGATGTATGTGTTATATCAACTCATAGAACGAAGTGAAGCTCATATGGATTTATTGACGAAATATCGATTTTGGATTATACCTGTTTTTAATCCTGACGGCTATGATTATTCTATGACATTTCCTTTCGTATGTCAATGAAATTAATGCTTATATTATTATTTTTTAAATACTTACCGAAACAATTTGTCTTAATTGGCTTTTTACAGCGGCGAGGCTGGACTAAGAATTTGAGGCAGTCATGGGACATATGCAAGGGCCGTGAATCTTGTTATGCTTGTGAAAATTACGGATTGAGATGTACAATCCAACCATGTTATGGAGTTAACTTAGATCGAAACTTTGAATACCAGTGGATACCAGGTAAATAAAGGTTTGATGAAGTTAATTGACTACAAATTAAGATATAGAATCCATCATTAAAAAATAGTAAGTATATTAATTTATCATAAATATTTTATTTAGTTTTTAATATTTATTTTATGAAGTAAATTATATATTGTTTGGTTATTCCTGCAGCGGAGGAGCTTCGTTCTGAACATCCTTGTGGAGACTTGTACGCGGGATCAAGACAACTTAGCGAACCTGAAACTCGTGCTCTCACTCATTTTCTCCACGAACAACGGTCACCTCTCTATACATTTATAGTATTCAAAGAAGGAGATATTCTAGTTAGTTTATTACAAATTCCGTGATATTATTATTTTGCGTTAAGTTTTAAATGAAAATAATTATTTCCCCAGGGCGTTATGTACCCTTATTCACACACAAGGAAAAAGCGAGCTTTCGATCATGTCTACGTAAGTTTTTAATTTTTAATTTCAAACATGTATCTGTATATTTCTTACGTAACTACTTTTTTATAACTAGATATTTTTATCATTTAGTCGTACGTTACTATTACAATTTAGCAAGAATGACTTTCAGTAAGTAGGTAATCTCTAAGTTAGTTATGATAAGTGATGACAAACAATGAATTTATGATTTGTAAATTAATGTTTTTGAAAAAGCATTTGCGTCATATCTTTACGCTGTCTGTTACTAAGTAATCGTATATTGGAATAAGTAAAGTGATGTCATAAAACACGTTCAGTATAGGAAAGTAGTAATTTTAATTAAAGAGTAATACGTAAGATAATAATAGAAATAAGGATAAATAAGAAATCGAACAATTTATGTATATATCTAGACTAGATAGTGTCAAGTATATAACGGATATTGTAATTTTAAATTACTTTTCAAGTAAATTCTAAATAAGCATCACGTGAAGTTGCCTCAGGTTAATTATAGGCCTTTCATTGACACCAATCCAGCGAGTTCTTATGCTAGCTTGAACAGACACACTACTAATCATTTGAAAAGTTCAACACAGACATAAAAAAAATATTTCAAAACGATCGATGTCCCACAACTATTGATACTTCTAAACCAATATTATACATTTCAAAATAAAATAAACCTACACTATAATATAACATTCAAGTTCCCGCTAATTTTTCCAAAAAGCCATCATTCAATCATTAAAAGTTAGCTCAAGTAATCAAAATTACTTACACTTTTAAAGAGACAACGAGCGTCACGCGCCGTTTCTGCAGCTTACAGCATCAGTGGCAGACCGTACGTTGCTGGGCAAACCTCGGAATTTTTGCGTAAGTTCATATGACTTCATTTGTATAATACAGTAATTAATGGATTAAATTCACAATTATCTGACAATCTCTGCACATATAAAAAAGAAACAAAAAAATTAGAAACTGAAATATTGAATCTTCAGTTTCAATTAAATTCAATTAATCTAAAATACGATGAAATGTGCAAACAGTTAAATATGACTAAAAATACAGTAACTTCACCACCTCTGGTTAACAGTAATTACAACTTAGTCAAACCTGTCATGTCAGACAATGTGACTAATAGTCAACCATGTCATTCTTCTTTAAATAAGTTAGTAAATAATTCAATTTTTGTTTACTCTGATAAAATTGGACAAGTACTTGGTTCATTGCTGCGATATGACTTGCCACATCATCAGGTGTCTAACTTATGTTCACCCGGGGCCAGTTATAACTATTTAATTGACAGTTTAAGCACAACTAATGTAGACAAAAATTCAACAATTGTAATTTATTATGGGGATAGCTTATCTGTCAAAAAGAAAGACATTGTGAACAGCATAAATAGGTTATTGGACCTTAACAGTAAATATGGATGTAGATTCATCCTATGTGCCCTACCTTATGCATCTAATCTAACAAATAAACAAAACAGGCACATATATGACTTAAATTTATTAATTTATAATTTGACCCATCGTCATAGTGACATTTTTTATTTTGACCTGAATAAATTTACTAATAGTAAATTTAGGCTAAACAGAGATACTATGTATCTGCCTTTTAATATACGAAGACGTATAGCTACTTTATTAGCATTTAATATACAAAATCATGACAAAGCTATGTATGATATAACTGAAAAACCTGACATAAATTTAAATAAAAACAATAATGTTTTTAATATTAACTCTACTATGAGTCCTAGACCTTTAAACTGCTAGAAATGACCAAAGCTAAACCTACTTCTAATTTAAATATAGTTCACCAAAATATACAGGGTTTAGCAGGTAAAGACTTACAAATTGAACTTTTTTTAGAAGAATGTAAGGTTCATGTCCTATGTATTACAGAACATTGGCTTAAAACTTTTGAAGTCATAAACTTCATAGAGCATTATACAGTGATAAGTGCATTTGCAAGGAAGTCCGCTATACATGGCGGATCACTTATCCTTGTAGCAAATGATGTAAAATGTAAAGAGCGTAAAGACATTGTCCCTTTCTGTTGAACGTACTGTATTGAGCTTGAGCGCTATGTAATTGTCTGCGTCTACCGACCCCCCACAGGGGATTATAGTGTATTTGAAAGCACAATGGAGGAATTATTAATAAAATTAAATAAAACTGATAAATTGCCTATAGTTTGTGGGGATTTTAATGTTAATTTGTTGGAAATGTCATCAACTCGTACTAAGATCATTAATCTTTTCAAATCCTTTAATCTTATACATGTCTTTAATGGACCTAGGCGTATAACTGCTACTACAGCTACCTGTTTAGACAATATATTTTGTAGTTGCAAAATAATCGATAAATCACTCATAGATGTACTACGGTCGGATCATTGTGGCCAGTTTATATCAATACCTTTTGACAGTATTAAAATCACTTCTAAAATAACCTGTAGACCGGTGAATTATCATCGCTTAAGAACCTTTAAAGATAATCTAGCCAAAAAAATTCCTACCTTGGATCTCAACAGCGAAGATCCAAACAACTTGTATAGTAATTTCTTCGACGTTATACAAGCTGAATTTGAAAACACATGTACAACTAAAACAATTAACAAAAGTAATAAACTTAAGTTTAGTGATTGGGCTACAAAAGGTATATATAAAAGTCGAATAAAACTGTATGAATTATACAGTGAAAAACAATTTAATCAAAATCCAGACTTTCTTGACTATATTAAAAAGTACTCTAAGACCTTTAAAAGAGTGTGCATCGCTGCCAAATCTTTATATTATAGTAACAGAATTAAAAAATCATCAAATATCATTAAGACAACTTGGAGTGTCATAAATGACGCTTCTGGCAAAACTTCACGTCGAGATGATGGAATTGAGCTTGTAATTAACAATAACACTATTAGTAATAACTTTGAAATTGCACAAACATTTAATGAATACTTTAGGGATATACCAACCTTAACAACTAGCTCTTTGTCATCATCACCACTGGAAGCTGAGCTGCTAATGACACAGTGTGTTGATGAATGTAATATTTCATTCAAATTTAATCATATAGATACAAGTGATATTGTAAAAACGTTTAAATCATTAAACATTAAAAACACAGCTGATTTTTGGGGTATATCTTTAAAAGTATTAAATGGCATAATTGACACTATTACACTATCACTAGTAGAAATATTTAATCGATGTGTAGATAAAGGGGTATTTCCCGACTTAATGAAAGTTAGCAAAGTTATCCCTATATTTAAAAGTGGAAACAAAAACGACCCCTCCAACTTTAGGCCAATTTCTATTTTACCAAGCTTAAGCAAGATCTTTGAAAAAATAATTTTAAATCAACTGCTCTCACATTTTAATATTAATAAATTATTTCATACTAAACAGTTCGGGTTCACCAAAGGTCGATCCACTACCGATGCAGGTGTTGAGCTCCTAAAACACATTTATGATGCTTGGGAAGGATCACAGAATGCCATTGGTGTATTCTGTGACCTGTCCAAGGCATTCGATTGCGTTGAACACGTGACCCTACTAAAAAAGCTCAATCATTACGGTATTCATGGCGATTCTCTCAACCTATTATCGTCTTACTTAAATAACAGATCCCAAAGCGTTGAAATTAACAATGTCAAATCTTGTGAGACTGGCATATCTATTGGGTGTGCCCCAGGGCTCTATTCTAGGTCCCTTCTTATTTTTGATATATATTAATGATTTACCATATTTTATTAATGATATGTGTGAGGTAGTGTTGTTTGCTGATGACACATCACTTATATTTAAAGTTGATAGAAATAAACTGAACTTTGACGACGTAAACAACGCCTTATCCCAAATATCTAAGTGGTTTACTGTAAATATCTTATTACTCAATCCGAGCAAAACTAAATGTATTAAGTTTGTTATGCCCAACGTAAAAGAATACGATATTAATATCTCTCTTAACGACACTAGACTTAATCTAGTAGATTCAACTGTATTCTTAGGCATTAACTTAGATCAGAAGCTCCACTTGGGCGCTCATATATCTAGTCTCGCAGGAAAACTTAGTTCTGCTATATATGCGGTCAGAAGAGTTAGGCAGTTCACTGACGAAGAGACTGCTAAACTAGTTTATTTTAGTTATTTTCATAGTGTCATGTCCTATGGTATTTTACTTTGGGGCAACGCTGTTGACTTAGAGACCATATTTATTTTACAAAAAAGAGCCGTAAGATCAATTAACAACCTCGGCCCTCGGGAGTCTCTTAGAGGATGCTTTAAGGAAATCAATATTATGACGGTCGCCTGCCAATATATCTTTAATAATATAATTTATATTCGTAATAATTTGAGTGCCTACAAGCAGTATAAGGATATTCACAATTTCAACACCAGGCATTGTAATAGACTGATATTGCCACCTTTTAGATTACAAAAAGTACTGTCCTCTTTCTTGGGGGTTGGTATACGCTTCTTCAATAAGATTCCGAGTGAAATGTTAGATCTGCCTTTCACTAAATTCAAAACCAAATTAAAAAGTATCTTCCTAAAAAAGGGATACTACACTATTGAAGAATACTTAAATGACAAAAATTCATTTACATAGCAGCTCGCTCTAACATCTTATATTATATTTTGTATAATGTTATCTTGCCAAGCTTGTAAGGGATTTATGGAGATATATTGCAGCATAACATTTTAGTACGTCATGTCATTATTATAACTTTCATAATATTTTTCTTTCCTCTTATTGTTTCTTGGTCTTATTGAGTATCCACTGTTTGCTACAACTCCATTAATTCTTCAAAAAGTAATTCTGTAACATACTTCTGTATAAAACTTATTAAAAAAAAGAGAACTTGAGATATAAATAGAATAAGAAACTTAAAGAAAAGCAATATTTAGCTAGACGTGTTGCTGAGGAGTTTCTTGCCGCTTCTTCTCCTTAACAGCAATAACACGTTGTGAAGCGGTATACATAGAATAGGAAGAAAAATTAAATTTTAACTTATATATTTATATGATCTTCAAAAAGTGTTCTCCAGTGGAACTTATTTTGAATAAAAAACTTTGAATTTGAATTTTCAGTAATAATTACTTAAAAGATAAAACATTTGAATACCTTCTGAGGTAGCAACATATTTTATCAAACACTATCTGTGCTATCTACAATAAAATTGGTGTGGTGGAAAAAGCACGTAGTCCGAATAGACAGATAATCAAAGTCCCCAAGATACCTATGTATATATCAAGTTTTATCTTAATTACAAGTTTTTGCGGTCACAATACAGTTTTGTCGGTTCCTATACATGAATATGTATGTATGTACGTGTTAACTGTTCAGTTGCTTCACTAGCGATTAAAAGAACAGTTGACATAAGCTCGACATAATTTATACCAAATTTCTACACCGATGGTAAGGCAGCTGGAACAGTGGCGTAGCGTAGTGGGGGCGGCTGGGGCGGCCCGCCCCGGGCGGCACTTTTTAGGGGGCAGCAAAATTTCACAATAAATAATATAAATATTTGAACCATTTCATATTTTTATCGCAACTACAAATTCGGACCGATTGAAAAGAGCACGCAATTTTTCATTAACAACCCGCTCCTGTTGGTCCTAGCGCGATGTTATATAGCCTATAACATTCCTCAATATGTGGGATTTCCAACACAAAAAGAATTTTGGAAATCGGTTCAGTAGATCCAGAGATTACCCCCTACAACGTCCAAACACACAAACTTTACCTCTTTATAATATTATTAAGTAAGTATAGATATAATATGCATTAAATTGAAATACCTAAATAAAAGGGCGGCAATATTGTCTTCCGCCCCGCGAGGCCGTCACCCACGCTACGCCGCTGAGCTGGAAGAATAGTAATAAAATTGACGTATATGTCAAGATCCCATTTGCGCGTTTTGCCACTTTACTTTTGTTCCGCATATTTTTAACACTTTTTATTAATTAAAATTTTAACAAATAAAACAATTAAGTTGAAGGTGTGTATCACGGTAATAAAGATTCCAAATAAAATTATAAGTATAATAAAATAATAATTATAGTGCATAAACATTGGGGTCGGGCCTTCCCGTTTATGGGTGGAACCCTCCACGTTCGACACATCGGTTATCTCGATGTGCAAATTTAGTCACGATGTTTTCCTACACCGTTAGAACGTGGCATTTGTAACAATATGTAAATTAGATCTGAAAACTGCCAAGCAGTGCATGCTTTCCGGCCAGGATTCGAACCAGTACACTTTGAGTTTGGGACAAGAGTGCGCTAACCAATTATCGGCCTATATAAGTGCAAAATCACGTGAACAGTGTCTATTGAACACGAGTCTATAGTTTACATAATTATATCTTATCGTTGCTATTTATGATGTAATAAATGATATCAGGATTACTAGATATTAATTTTTAAAAAACCAGTACTTAAAATAATTTAAAAACATAAACCAAGGTCAATATTAAATCAACTTCAAAGATTTATATGAAAGCAATAAATAAAGAATGTTTTGATGATCACGATTTCCAAATTTAAAATTAATCTAAATTATTGTTTCTAAAAAAAAATGTAATAGGACTCTTAGGGCCGTGGTCTGGTGATAAATGTGTTTGTTTTTCAGCATTGTACGCAGGTGGCATTGAAGACTGGGTAGATGGACACTTAGGAATCGATAACACCTATACGATCATGATGTTCCGTCATACCGATGCCTATAATACCAAGCTAATTACAGAGGTTAGTTAATGATATAACCCATACCTATGATGTTGGTCTGAAACTTAAAAATAAATTCCATTTAAGTGACAACTGCTATTTACTTATACGACGCCTATATATGTAAACAAGGACATGCCCGCGACTTCGTCCACGTCGGACAGGTAACGAAGATTATAGTTATTTTGCCAATATTTAAAATCAAAGGGTATTTTTAACAGAACAACGGATTTATTCATTAGAAAATTTGAAAAAGAACGTAAATTATTAATTTAATAGAAGTCGTATCTAAATCAGCTGATCTTTATGAATACTAACCACTTTAAGCCCTTCCTGCGAAAATTTCAACGGGATTCCCTTAATTATTAAACGGGAATAAAACCTGGGTTCTGAAAATATAGCAAAAACTTACTCAAAATCAAATGGAAAACGTATTGAAAATATTGTTAGGTTTATGACAATCCTAAATCGAGTAGGTATCTAATTAAGATCAATAACGTGCTGTACCTACTAGACTCGAATAGGACTAGGAAAGCGTATAATGGAAATCGATAACGATAAACAGCACGACCACGTAAATTGAGTTATGAGATCCGTAGTATTTTGAAAACGTCTACGATCGTAGTTGAGATTCAAATGAAAATGCTGCCTGGTGACACCAGACGATGGGCGTAATTATTTAATTAAACAATTTTGGTCAAGCACTTACACGGTACACCAATCAGACATTTAAAGCAACGGACAAAAATGGATTGCGAAACGTGCCCGAAGGTCGCGTCGCACATTTGGTTTTTTGTAAACCAAAATGCACGAGCCGCGCCGTGGCAGCGGCCGGCGAGTGCCAAAACCAACTAATATACATTTATTAACTGACCAGCATGTCCTAGCGATACTTCATGAATTCAAATTTGACGGCACTTAGAGGTTCTTAAGTGTATATACATAATTTACCTTCGAGCTGCGCTCAACGACGTTTTCTAAACACGCTTCCGTTTCATCAGCTATCATTTCCGCATTCGAGAAGCTACCTTATTAGGACTACCGTATATGTAACTTAAAAGTGTAAAATAAACATTTTCTAACAAAAAAAACCGACTTCAAGAGTAACTAAAAAGCAAAAAATAAAATTTTCTACAACAACTTAAAGTTGGTGCCAAGCACAACATAAGGATTACCATATACATGTTACAACAACAAAATATTGCAAAATGTAGTAATTTTTATGTTTTACATGGCACCGGCTTCAAAATGTAGAATATTTTATTTTTTGCTTTTTAATTACTCTTGAAGTCGGTTTCTTTATTATTAGAATTTTTTATTATATCGGCAGACAAACACACATATTGTATATCACCAAATTAAGCAAGTTACGCTTGTGTTATGTAACGAACTAACACTGGGGCCGATCCTAGACACCCAGACCATAGTGAATAACGGAGAAAATTCGTTTCCGAAATCTACCATGCCACGAATCGAACCCAGAGCCTCTGCGTTGCACTGAGTTAGGCCGTCAAAGGCTTAGCCCGCTCAACCACAGAGGCCGTCGAATGTATGAACGTCGAGCCGTTATAAACTGCAATAATGGCTGGGCGTGGCGTATGGGAATATTATTCTCTGCGTGCTTGGTTGCCTTATGGAGAATGCATTGTGTATTACCCATAACACAAGCGTAACTTACTTAATTTGGAAATATACAATGTTTTTGTTTGTTTTTTTTAAATTTTTTTATTGCATGAGTTAAGCAGACAGGCAGACGGCCCATTTGTTGGAAAGTGGTTACCATCGCCTCTGGACATTTTCAACACCAAAGGTGCTACAAATGCACTGCTGCTCTCTTAAGGGAAGACTGGAACCTGGTCACTAATGCCGAAACACAAGTCAAGGTTGTTATGGCGGCATACTCTAGATCAGAGGTGGTAGCCATCCACTTGGGCAAATGCCCTACCACCTGGCTGTGGGATATTTTGTCGCCTCTTACGACAGGCCGCGCAGCCGCAGGAAATTGTATTCTTTCTCTGTTCCTGCACGGAATTTTTTTTTGTCGTCTGTCGATTATTATTATCATAACTTTACATCATATCAAAATCTGGCAAGAGTGTGACAGTCCAAGCAAAAAAGGCACGAAGCGTTCCATGGTGGTGACAAAAATTTCACCGTTGTTGTATTTGGTTACGGAATAAAAAAGCTCTAATAATCCATATCTCAAAAACGACGTACGTACTTAAGGGATCTTATTCAAACCGATACTTATTAAACTGTACCACTTTGATTTCTTTCCAGAATTTTACACTTCATATTTAATCAATTGAGAGAGTGGGCATAATATTCACGACTTTGGAGGAATCCATTATCTTGATAACAAGCCTGCTTTCCAGTTTAGTTTTATTTCCACATTTAGGACCGGTTTGATCGGGGTGATACCACGCTCTCACAGAATATCGCCGTGAAACGGTTAACCTTGAACTAATCGTATTACTTACGGTGAGTGAGAGTTCCGATTGCCCCCTTTTCCTTCCCCCTATTAAATCCCCTCTATTTCATTCCTCCTATCCCATCCCACCGTAAAGGCTGACAACGCTTTCGTTTCGCCCTGGTGTTGCAATCTAAATAGGCCACGATAAACATTTCCCATAAGGTTGCTAGCCTGACTCGTACAAAGTCATGATTGCATACAAAGACACACATGAATGGACACGAGCAATTTTATAAGCGTTTCGTTTTTAAAACTGGCTATGGAAGTTTAAAACCTTGTATGTTTCAGCGAGTCGTTCACGAGGCGTATGCGGCAATGGATACTTTACTATTACAAAGCGCTGAGCCACTCGGTCCAAGGGCGGTCAAGCTCGTCAGAGCCAATGATGCCGTCAATCTGCAATATGTAAATTTATTTGTATATAACGTTATTGCAATCTTTATTATTTAACAAGAGGTCAGTCTAATATATTACATTTTATCATAACTATGCATTTTTGGTAATATTTATTACATTTTATAACAATAATGATTGTTGTTATGGTGGCACCTCTATTGATATAAATAAAGCAGTTTAAGTTTTAGATCTCATCCTTTTAATTTTATCTTCTACTTATATAAGTTTTTTTTAATAGGGAGACAAACATATACAGTGTAGGTTCCTAAGCTAAGTAAACTACGCTCGAGTTATAGGTGGGTACACAGCGGACCACTCTGGGAGCCGAATCTAGGCACCAACTAGTAAATAGTAAATAGTAAATACCGCAAAGTTCAGTCAAACCGCTACGTATTCTAGAGAGCACGGATGGCAAAGGCTTACCACTCAACCACAGACGCCGTCGATATGTACCTACGTTATAATATAAATCTAAAGCTAATCGCGCATTTATGGTGCTGCTTACAGTTAACCGGTTCACATAAGTATATCTTGGTTTTTCTTTAGATAAAATTTCGACTAAAATTTTAGTTAAATTGTGTCTTTTGATGCTTAATTTATAACACATTTTCTATTTTAATATCTAACTTTAGACGTTCCGTAACTTATAATTATGATATAAGAAAATGATGTATATTTATATTATAACTAGCGCTTTCCCCGCGGCTGCGCTGCTTGAAAAATCCTAGGTAGTAACTCGTATGTAACTTACATAAAAACTTAATTAGGTTTTTTATATATATAAACCTTCAATAAAAATGTATCTAAATGATGGTGAAAATCGCTTAAAAATCATAGCTACATTATTGGATATAGGTACGTTTCTGTCAATATTTAACGTCATAACCAATTAATAACAATATTACATCACAAATAACGCATTAAACTCATAGCTACATCTGCGTGTAACATTCAATAACTATAACATTATCTCAGAAGAAAAAGTGGCTTAAGCTAAAAGCTCGTGAACTAAACTATCATTTTTATGTTTTAAAGAATGTATAATAACAGGCAAAGGATTTAAATACTATATATACTACTATGGATGTTAAACTAAAAAAACCTATCGAATATGAATAATAATTTCTGATGGGATATTATCATTCTAAATAACTTATTTGGTTAAAAGCGGATATATTCTATAATGTTTTAGACCTAAAACTTTACTGTTTCTTGTTAAATTCACCACAATAGCAAAGAAACTAAGTCCAATATAGTCTACACAACTGCCCAGCAAAGATAAAGATAAGCCTAAACCAACCTGATTTGAAGTAATATAATGAATGACGTGTTGTTTATGAGTACGTAGGTATTTATTAGTGGATTGAAAAAACGCGATTTTAGCGCCATCTATAATACTAATCCGGCTATTTTGGGTAAACGACATCTTTTATCGGGATAAAACGTAAGTGTTGATTCGGATTTTAAGCCAGCATTATGTCGAGTCATTTATATACGTTCAGTAGTTCCCGAAAAGATGCGATCGCAGTGCCATCTTTTTGGCTATTTTCGTCTATCCCACGGAAATGACGTCATTTATCGGGATAAAAGGTATCCTGTTACGCCCCGTGATATAAGTTAGCTACATTTCGAATTTAATTTAAATTCGTTCATTAGTTTTTACCTGATGCTCTAACAGACAGACAGATAGACAAACATTCTAAAAATTTCATTTCCGGAATCTGCTGGTCCGAATTAGCCGCCCTGATTTTTGAACGCATTGTACAAATTGGGACCATTTACAGATTATATATAGTATATAGATATATCCGAAAAATCTGTCCATGTCGAAAAATTGAAAGTAAAAGATGAAGGAAATATAGACAAATCGAAATACCTAAGGGACCGGAATACTTACATACAGAGAACATTCATTGCTATGTGGATGACAGTACCTGTGACGCCAGATACACCAATCGCGCTAATGTCCCTCGGACGCTGGTAAAAGAGAGTCGGGACAGACATGTATCTGAAATAGAGAACTCCTTATAACGAGTTTCTGAATGGGGAAGACAAAATCATGTGCATTTTAACTCCACGAAAACATAAGTTTGCGCATTCTCAGCCAAAAAAATCCTTATGGTATGTACTACGCTACAACCCCATGCGTCAATGCGCCACAATTCTAAGGAACAACCTTCTGCATTGCCAATAGTATTGAGATCCTTGCGGTCGACATAATGAACGACGAACAATTTCGGGATCATCTGGAAGGCAAGGCTAGACTTGCCTCTAAAAAGTTTGGTGTGCTAAACTGATCCAAGTAGTACTTCACTCCGCGACAACGACTTGTTCTTTACAAAGCTCAAATGGAGCACTGATCACATCTATGAGCCGGAGTACCCGCTTACCAGACTGACCCCCTCGACTCCATCTAGTGTGCGCGCCGTTTGTATCGTTGACGATCCTATACTAACAGGCAGTTTAGAATCGCTTAGCCTTCGAGGAGACTTTACGTCCCTCAGCGTATTTTACCGCCTGTACAACTGCGAGTTTTCCGAGGAATTGTTTGATCTGGTGCCAACATCTCACGTTTACAACAGCACCGCTCGCCAGCCACGGGATGTTTATCCTCATTTCCTTGAGCTCCCACGCTCAACTACGCATCGGTTCTCCAGAACATTTATTCCGCGTACAACAATAATCTGGAGGGAACTTCCCGCCGCGGTTTTCCCATTGCGCTATGACAAAAGTTTTGTCGTATTTTCTTTTAAACATTTCGTTGGTAAATAAATTTAGGTGAAGTGGTCTCCTCGCCGTCCATATGCCCATGGTCTGCAGAATGTAGTAAATACTTAATTACTATCGGATGCTCGTTTCCTATCATTGTGCACTGTAACTAAAATCTCAATGGCAAAATATAATGTTTTGATAGAAAGGAATCATTTGTTAACTTATTACTTATTTTAACTATAATATAAATATTAATATATACTTAAAATTAGCTGTGGCCGCTACTTATTTTGCGCACGGCATGAATATTATCCCTTATAATGGGAGGCCCGAGCCCAATGGTGGGGCATTTATGGGTTGTTATTATTATTATATTATATGAACATTATATTCATATATGCTGGACCATGCGAGACATCAAAATGGAACACAGACGAAAATCTATCTATCTAAGATCTATAATATTATAAAATCCTATAAATGCCATGTCTGTACATTAAAGCTGTTTAAAAAGTAACAACTGGAATATACTGTATTAGCAATGGCGAACACAATGCATTTTTTGAGATTTCTCTATTTGTTCGGCATTCACGTAAAAACTACTGGGCCGATTTCGATGCGGTTTTCACTGATCGACAGCAAATTCTTAGACTTAAAATCTGCACTATTCATTCCCGCGGGAATTTTTCTGGGAATAGTTTAAAATGGCCAGGTTAAAAAAATTCTAATTCCAATGTGATTTTTTTCGCTGATCGATAGCAAATGTTGTGTAATAAAATGTGCGCTGCTTTTTATCCTGGGAATCCCGCGGTTAATTTTTCTGGGAATTAATTAAAATGGTCAGATTAAAAAAAATCGAATTTTAATGTGATTTTTTCATTGATCGAATCACATGATATTATGTAATAAAATTTGTGATATTTTTTATCCCGGAATCCCCACGGGAATTTTCCTGGGAGCGGCTTATAGTTGTTCGAGTTCATAAAAATTAGCTTATGCCGACACAGTTTTCTCTAAAACGATAGCTTACTTTTAAATGTTGCGCTATCTTGTGTCCCGGGAATTTCAAGCCAAGCGTGGACGAAGGGCATATCCTAGTTTAATATAAATTTTCTGTTTTAATCTTTAACATTTTTTATTGAAATTCTTAGAGCCTACTCGTTTTGCAGTCTACTCGAGGCTAATTTTCATTTCGAACCAGACAAAAAATTCTAATACCGGTAATTTATGATTAGGCATGATATAAATAACAATTTTAATTTATTTCTTAGCATTTATTTTAAAACTGCAAACGGATACTTCAATTTTATTTTGTACATATAAGTATAAATTCCATCTATACAAAATATAATTGAAGAATGTGTAAATATTACTACTATGAAGTCAGTAAGTATCACATATTATATTTAAATAAAGACTAAAGTTGTTATTTAAATAACATCATGCTGCGTGTAACGCTGGTTTACATCAAGTTTATTTGCCTCATTACAATGCAAGGAAAGAGGAAGTGCCTTGACGGTCATACAGTCCTCCTATAGGGCTTAATTTTACCACGAGGTCTATTAAAACATCACAATTTGCAGACTTTTGTTAAATTACAAATTTCCACATAATACACAGTGTTTAAATTTGAGGTAAATACTCGTTATTCATAAATCTTGCTCTTTTGGCATTAGTCGATAAGGTCAACTTAGGTAAAAATTCACCAACAAGACGACGTACCTTTTGAAACCTTCTCTGAACCAAATAAGCTCCAATGTCAGATGAATTACACTGTTTCCTCAGTTCACTGTCTCAAGGTAAGTTTTATGCAATCGAAAAAGTTAAAATTAAAATATAAACAATAATATATTTTGCTCGACATTTCTTGCATAATTTTTACTTGACACTCAGATTTTAATCACCTTTTAATTACACAGTAAAGTAATATCGAATATGAGGGTAAAGCCGAGTGCTCATCTACGAGCCGTAACCACAACCATTGCAATTGCTGTAACCAAAATTCATAGTGTGTATATATATGTATCAGTGACGTGGACTTCATACAACACGCTTGCCGATACCTTTAAGAAACTAGCGACTAGCGACCAAAAGGTCGAAAGCGCCATGCATTAATTGTCATTTACGCGTTCTGCTCAAACATATTATTACTAGTCTCTCCATAAATTAACTAGTGACCAAAAGGTCGAAAGAGCCATAAATCTATTGGCATTTATGTTTTTTATTTGGTCACATATTATTGCTGTATTACTACTATCTCTTACGTTCGGCGGCTTTCCATACGTGTAAGATGAAATAGCAACTCATAACCTGATCGGACACCGGCTTTTGTTCCAAAATATGTGGTAAGATTGAAAAAATGAAAATGCAAATTGTAATAAGAAAATAGATCGCGAATTGACCTTTTTTTCAACAGCGATGTAGTCGGCGCTTGCATCATACGGTATGTTTTTCAACCGGCTTTCCCTAGCCGAATTTCCATCCCGCGCCACTGGTATGTAAATAAGTATAGTGAAGATTAATGTCGGCGTACACGTTAGAACACATTATTGTATCCGCTCGGTTACCAGCCTCCATACGTCAAGGGTAAATTCGTCCACCCGAGGGCGAATAAACGACCGGCGAGTGGAAAGGGGGTACCTATGGACACCTAAATGCCTAGTACACCCCTAACACTCTTTTTTTTTATTTATTTATTATTAAAAGGTATCCGACAGTATATCCGTAAATTTAAGGCATAAAAAAAACATAACAATAAATATAAACCAAAACTGGATACTACTAAACTAGAAAAGTAAACAGAACCAAATATTAAGTTACACTACACTAATATTAATTATTCAATCTACCTAATACTGTGAAACTTCTGACGGGAAAACTTATCACAACTAAATGATTACGTTTAAATAGAAACATTACTCTTCCAAGCTAATGTTAACCACTCCCCCGACGCCCAGGACTTGTGCCTGCAGGCGATGACGAAGTGGCAAGCAAACTTGGCCGTGATAAGCGAACCTTATTACGTACCCGATACGTCGTCGAGATCCCCCACCCAGTTCCTGGCTGGGGGATCTCGACGATGTGGTAGCCGTGGTCCCCAGAGCCGGATCTGGCACACCGCTCACCAGTCTCGAAAGAGGAAAGGGCTACGCCGTGGCGGAAAGCGGATGTTACGTCACCATAGGCGTGTATCTCACGCGGAGCCGCCCCCTGGCGGAGTACGAGCTCGCCTTGGACTCCAATAGGGCAGCCGTCAGCAGACTAGCGCCGAAGACGATATTCGTCCTAGGCGACTTCAATGCCAAGCATCAATCCTGGAGAAACGCGATTACCGATGTTAGGGGACGGGCGGTTGAAAACGGGGCGCATCGATCCAACCAGTCCATCCTGAACCAGGGGTCGGTCCAGACCTGCGTACGTGCGCGGGGTGGATCGATCATCGACTTGTCATTCGCCACACATGCGGCCGCCCGCAGAGTGGTAGGATGGAGAGTGCTGGAGGAGGTGGAGACTCTGTCTGATCACTTGTACATCAGATTCGAGCTCTCCCCCTCGCCTAGCGCTAACCCTGTTCAGGGCCCCTCCCGGCTCCCGCGCTGGGCTCTTACCAAGCTCGACGCGGAGCAGGCCGAGGAGAGGCCTATCATCGAATGCTGGACCTATCCAGCCGACCTGGGGAATCTGGAGGCGCAGGCTGAGCACATGCGCAAATCCCTCAAAAGGATTTGCGACGCTGCTATGTCTCGAGCCAAACGACCGCCGCCGTGTACATCGGTCCACTGGTGGACTGAGGAGCTGGCTGAACTGCGGAGAGCAGTCCGCAGAATCAGCCACAGGCTCAAACGCAGCAGAGCGCGTCGTCCTCTAGACTACGTTGAGGAGAATGGACTCGTGGGGGAGTTCAGAGAGGCCAGAAAGGCCCTTTCGATCGCAATTCTGCGAGCGAAAGCCCGGGCT
Source organism: Dendrolimus houi (assembly GCA_039645545.1). NCBI lineage: Eukaryota > Metazoa > Arthropoda > Insecta > Lepidoptera > Lasiocampidae > Dendrolimus > Dendrolimus houi. The sequence continues at coordinate 12,145,571 of CM077129.1, forward strand.
CAGGAGGAGCTCCTCGAGACACTGGACCGGGACCCTTGGGGGCGTCCGTACCGTGCGGCCCGCAACACGTTGCCTTGCACCTCCACGGCTACGGAAACGCTCGAACCCGAGGTCCTCCGGTCGGTTATCGATAGGCTCTTCCCGGATCCGGGGATCTTCACTCCCCCCGATATGGGTCCAATCATTCCCGACACCTCGGAGGTGGAGCCTCACTCCATCACCGAGGAAGAGTTAGACGTCGCCCTGGACCGGCTCCGGGGCAGGAAAACGGCTCCGGGACCCGACGGAGTTCCGGGTCGGCTCCTCTTCCTGGCCACCAAACATCTACGCGGCCAGCTGCGGGAACTCTTCGATGCCTGTATTCGCGCAGGTCAGTTCCCGTCACAATGGAAGGAGGGCCGATTATGCCTGATTCCCAAGGGAGGCCGTCCTCCCAACGATCCTTCCGCCTACAGGCCCATAGTGTTGCTTAACGAGGTCGCCAAGGTCATCGAGAAGATCTTAACGGAACGCCTCGTTAAGCATCTCGATACTGTGAAGCCGGGGCTAGCACAGACGCAGTTCGGGTTTCGGCGGAGGCGCTCCACGTTGGACGCCTTCGAGACACTGCGATCTGTAACGGACGAGGCAGTCCAAGCAAAGGATACTGTCCTGGCGGTTTCGCTAGACATAGCGAACTCCTTTAACAGCCTCCCTCACGAGACGATCAGGGAGGGGCTTCGTGCACACGGAGTCCCCCCGTACCTCACGAGGCTGTTGGGCGCGTACCTCCAGGACAGGTACATCCTTTGGGAGGGCGGCGAGTTCGAAAATCGCGCGATAGGTCGACGACGCGTCGCGTGCGGCGTCCCACAGGGATCGGTCCTCGGGCCGGTTCTTTGGAACGTCGGTTATGACTGGATCCTTCGGGTTCCAGTCCTGCCCGGAATAGAGCTAATCTGCTTTGCAGATGACACCCTACTCACGGCACGCGCTGCGTCATTCGCGGAATCCGTGGACCTCGCCAACGCCGGGTTGGCGATCGTGGTCCGAAGAATAGGTAGTCTGGGCTTGATGGTCTCCCCCGCGAAAACGGAGGCCATCATGTTCCATAGGCGGTTTCGTAACCCCCCCGCGGACTTGTTTGTTACAGTCCAAGGGGTGGACATTCGTGTAGGCCCCAGATGAAATATCTGGGGCTAATTCTCGATGGGAAATGGCTGTTTAAAGCGCACTTTGAGCAGCTAGTTCCCAAGCTCGTGAGGTCCGCAGGCGCCCTTTCTCGGTTTCTTCCCAATGTGGGGGGACCGGGGGGGACTAGGAAACTCTACATGGGCATCCTTAGGAGTATGGCCCTGTACGGTGCACCCGTATGGTCCACTGCACTTCACCGCAACAATAGGACTTTGTTGTGCTGCGCACAACGGGTCCTGGCGGTGAGGACCATCCGAGGATACCGTACAGTGTCGTGGACGGCGTCGACACTCTTGGCAGGCGATCCGCCCTGGCCTCTCCAGGCGGACGTGATAGCCAAAGTTCGGCGCTCCCGACAGGACGCCCTCGCCCGTGGCCTGGTCTATGGCCAGGCCGAACTCCAGGTGATCAGGACGCGGGAAACCGCGACCATGATCCAATCTTGGTCAGTAGAGTTGGAAAACCCTGTTGCAGGCATTGACATGGTGGAAGTGGTTCGACCGCAGCTGTTGCGATGGCTCTCGCGGAAACGCGGGACCCTGACCTTCAGAATGACAAAGATACTTACCGGGCACGGTTGCTTCGATAAGTATCTGTGTCAGATTGCGGGCTGCTTGCCTTCACCCCAATGCCGCTAGTGTGGCGCGCTAGACACGGCGTTACACAGGCTAGTCGAGTGTGCAGCATGGGCACCTCAGAGGTTTGAACTCGAGACACTTGTAGGACCGATCGAATCGCTGGGCGATCTGGTGCAAGCCATGCTGCACAGCGACGATTGGTGGGTGGATGCGGCCAATTTCTGCGAGACGGTAGTGTCTCATAAGGAGGCCGCGGAACGAGATAGGGAGAGAGATGGTAGTGCGCATGCGTCTCGCGGGCGCCGACGTCAGTCGGGAGCCTGGAGGCGCAGGTATGCGCATGACCTCCCGCCCTGAAATACCGCTGCAGGGGCCCTCTAGCATCTAGGGAGCAGAGGAGTCTTCACCCCTGTTGACGGAGTGAGTTTGCCTCTCCCGGGGCATTTCCAAGCACTTGTGCGCTAGGATCGGTGTGGGCGTAACTACGTTCTGTATCTCACGCCTTTCCTACCATAAGCGCGGGGCACATGGGAGGAGGGTGGTTTTAGTGGGGTATTGATTAGTCGAGTCTCCACACAAGCCGGTTCATTATTGTTTGGATTGCCTCAGTGGAAAGCCTCCATGATCAACAACGGTCTAATCCCTAGTAAAGGACCCGGTATGTGCGAAATGCATTTCCACCGCCTTAAAAAGAAAAAAAAAATCCGCTCGGTTACAGTTACGGCTCGCAGATGAATACGCAGCTCTACATTTTCACAACACACAAGCATACTTCGCCTTTAAATATAAGCTGCAACATCTTACTTTCTGTTTTGCGACTGACAACAAAACTCGGGCTTTTCTCATCAGTCAGCGGAAGATGAATTTATTGTAACTAAAATGAAACGGTCTTATTCGCATTGAGTTAGAGTAAGTTTGTAAACTCCTTTAAGAACCTTAAAGAAGCCTACAAACTTGCTCTAACTCAATATAAAAAAGACTAAGACTTCAGTAATCATTATTATTATATATTATACTATTAATTGCATAATTTTATAACTAATGTTTATTGTTTTTAATTTGCTTTGTGGAGCTAAGCCGTGGCATCACTTAAAGGTACTTGCGGAAGATCAGCGCTGGTTGTGAAACTAGCATTATGCTGAGCAAGAGCCTTTTTAGGACACCAAAATTAATTGATACATATATTATCATGTAAGAATTTTTGTATCTTGTCCTAAATAAATCTTTTATCTTTGTTTCTTTCTTTCTTTCTATATGAATTGGAGGAATATTTTAATAGAAATAGTGGATGAAACTTTCTGAGCAGGTACCTAAAGTATTGTATTCATACAAGAAGGTTTCAGGTCCAAGAAGTTTACAATACATCTAAGTACTCTTTTTAGTAAAGATTGAATAAGGAATTATTACTCAAAAACAGGTGCATGTCAGTTGATGCAGAGTGAAGATTTCGTAGAAGAGACGAACGTCAACTGTTTGACGCTTAATAATTTGCTAAGAATCTTTCATTTAAAGACATTTAATCGAAAATTCAAAATTACCCACAGGGGTCATGTTGACCCATTGGGTTGATGTTGCAGTTGAAAGTATTTTTCAAGCTCTACCTAATTTTAATTTATGATCACAATTTTTATACATCAAAGTAAAACAGGTTAATATTTAATGAAAACGTGAAAACTTTAAAAAAATTCAACACTACAATATATAAGTACACAACTTTAAAAAAAATTACAAATGATAGGTAACTGTGGTTCTAAACGCCATTCTGTTGAAAACATTTTAAAACGCTAGCCGCTGTCCACGCTCGATGCAACGGGAACGCTTCACTTAACACCAAATACTGGCCAGCTTTTTAGTCACGTGGACTGAAGTCCAGTGGCTTTTTCGAGATAAATCAACATTCATATTGATTTAAAATGAATATATATGTATATCTATTGTCATAAATATATATCTATTGTCTTAAAATTATGGTCATCTATTTACCAACCACTACTCTCTTTTCATTGCCAAAGGTGCACAAGCAGTCTGCAAAGCCGGAGGCACACCACGCAATCCACATTCACGCATTACATCACATCGTCACGCTCACTTGTCGACGCTGCCCGTGGCAAGTTCTCTGGCCAAGCCTACATAGTTAACAATCGACTTGAAAACAAAACGTTGTTAATACACGTTGAGACTTTTTACTGCGCTTTATTTACAATTTTACTAAGTATATATTTAAAACAAAACATAATCAACTTTCCATTAGATAGGCGGTTTGTGGTTGATATGTAATAGACTCAAAATTAAACGTTGCAATAAAAGTTTAATGAAGTGCGAGACAATTCAGAATAGAAATTAACAATTTATAATAATTATTATCAAGTAAATGCGCTTAAAGATTAGTGTAATCTTAAAAATATCTTTAAGCGTTAATAATTTTATGTTTGACGTACAAAGATTACAGAAGGAATCGTGCAGCGAGGACGGCGTTCTGTTACTTGATAGGTATTTGTATAAAATCGTCGAAGAAGCCGCGCGACGTTTCACTCGCTTGATACAATTGCATCTTATTGTTGTTGCGGCGCTCGCGCACGTTTGCAAGTGGATGTAGATCACAACAAACAGACGCAGACACGCACGCGACATTTCATAAACACAATATGGTAAGTACATTATCAATGTCTATTTATTTTATTCATTTATTAGTTTTTAAGCGCCTTTTTCACGAAATCAGTGAAAAGCTTCTATTTTATATTCTAAAATTGTATTGATTTTATAAAATAATAACGAAAAACTCTTGAATTATTGGATTGGATTGGATTGGATTATTTATGAGTATACATGTATTTAAATAAAACATAACAATTAACCAGTGGCGAGAATTATGCCGCCTTGCGAAGTAATGTAGGAAGTAGATTTAATTTTAACTTATGCGAGTAACGTGATATGACCTTAAAAAGATTGTTCCCTCGGAAAAAATTTAATAAATTCTTTTGAACTTTAATGAACCCATACTCGTTCAGCATAAAACTGATTATCGCGATCAGTGAAACAATTTTAATACGTAATATTATTTCTAAATAACCTTCAAATTTTTTTTAGGAGTTGTGCTACGATGCTAATTCTACACAAATAAATATCTTAAAAATGTACAAAATTATTTTGTAACAATATTACAAATTAATTAAAGATAAGAGTCCAATAGTTTTAGGATTTGTTAAGTATTAGTGTACATTTTCTTAGGAGGCAGGTATAAAACTGCGATTACAAAAACCTGTAAACGGTATGTCTGAGTGCTAAATACGTTGCACAACTTATGTCATATGAGTAAAAATCAATAAACTGATTTATGTGCAATTACAATTATCGATTATCCCAAATTTACACACGGTTTAGAACCTCAGCCTTTGAAAATACTTTGGCCCTCCACGTGTATTCTACCGTCTGTAAAACGGAGTGTTCTAATGCACTTTTTGAAGAGGCCTCGCTGTTTTTTGCCGCATCAGTCGCTGGCGACTGAAATTTGATCTACACTTACTAGGCGCTTAGCATACATACTTGGTACGTTCCTTATTACAGTACGTGTGCAAGTCCTGTAATGAACTCCCCCCTACCGCGGGTTTTCCAGAGTGCTACAATAAGAGACTCGTTAAAAAGAGCTACATAATATGTGATAGACAATGCATCAGTTTTCTTACGAATGGTCTAGGTGGACCGACTGTGTATTTATCTACAGAAAATAATAAATAGTTATTCTTTATACAAAGGTTCTCCTTAAGAGTACATAGTGAAAATTAAATAGGCCTCCACCACTCCTATGCCACGGAAGAAGAGGTTTTCTTCCATGCCCATACCAAACATGAGAGCCGAAGACGTACTTCCCACCGCGGATTATCTATCGACTGAAATTATAAAAGTGACTGACTTTGAGTCAGTAACACTGACTAGAAGCAACAGTTTCCATTGGCAAAGGCTCTTCAAATATGGAATTAGCGTTATGTATATAAATGATTTGTTTAGGCCAGTTCACGCTAAAGGCTTCATACCGAAAACACAAGTAATTTCGATTATTCATTTATTTTCAAGAAAGTGTTAGTATAATTATTCAGTTTTGAGTAATTATCTAATATTACTCATTTCCTGAAACGTTTTTTATTCTATCCTTCCATATTTCTATTTAACTCATGAGCTAACGGGTGTATCATATCATGAGTTAAGTGAATTGATGTATGCAATTTTAAAGAAAGTACCTAAAAATGAGTCAGTTTTCTGAAATTTTCCACTTTCATTAGTCAGTTATCGGGCACGTAAACAAAGCATGATTAAAATCACTACGCCACCTAATTAATATTTTAATCCATTTAATCGTAACTACCCACATACTAGGGGGTGGGCATCAATAATTTGAGTAATTAGGTACTTATTATGATAATTCCTAAACGATAAAATTAATTAATTTGTTAGCTGTTAATCTTTAATTGATCAGTCTAAATAATGTTAGGTACATTGGAAACTATTGATATTGCATTCAGGTATTAAATGTTATAACTAGAGACACGATGACTGCAACCGAAAGTGCTTTGTACGAAATAAACGGTCAAGATTACCAATGTCATGATCTAGTATCACAGATAATCACTCCGAAGCAACCTTGACCTTGAAGTATGAAAGACCATTTTAATATTTTATGCGACTATGTATGTTCCAATTTAATATTATGTTTTCCTGGTACATTTATGTTAATGTTTCATACGGACAAGACAGAAAATAATTACAAAACAAATAAAATGAGAATGTACTTAATCTATGTATCGATGTTTTGTACATAAACAAACAAAAGAACTACTTGTATATTAGTACACCTACACATATTTCTGATAATCTATCATCAATAATAAATAATAACAGATTTGATCGAATTCCTTTTAATTTGTACTGATAAGGTTTGTTATCTGAAATAGGTAAATACTATATCGGAAAACAAACTAGATTACAGTCGTGAAATAACTAACTAGCTTTTAACCTCGGAATTCAAATACTATGTACGAATTGATCAGTATCTGTCCTTGATAAATGGTTTTACAGAACATAGTACCTATATAGATTATTGTAACTAATTGCTATTGACCTTTTTGCTGATGAATGTGAAATCTTCTAAATGGTCTAATAGTCGATCGCGATAATTCAACGAATGTTTTGCACAGCGGAGTGGAATTATCATTGAGATATAACATGTCGTTTATATTGATCTAAGGTAATTATTGAATTTGCCGGACTACTGCCGCCAACCCGGCTTCAGGTAGTTGAGAACTTTTTGAAAAGGAATAGGTATTACGACGTTTATGTAAATTGTGATATAAAATATAATTATAATTGGTCAACCATGCATTGATGAAACTTTACTATAATATGTACTTATGTGAAAAATTTATATGTCAGTTTACAAGGTGTAACGAAAAGCCGTGTAAGGCTTGATTACCGCGAGTCAACTATACTTTTATCATCGTGAAAATGACTTGTTGCATATTTTTTTGGTTCTTTTTCACAACCCATGGCGGATTATATCACAAACATTTTGTACTGTATTTTCGATAACAAATAAAAATAGGATTACTTAGTACTTATTATATTGGAAAATGGGATTGTTTTTATGTCAATCGAAATCTACATCAGCGAAGGTACGGGATAAACCTTTAAAATCACGGTGGACGAATGCTACTGGAAATAACAATGGTCTGTTAAATAATGTATCTGTGGAAAATTCGTAATGTTACATTTTTAAACCAAATCAGTAAATTATTGAAAGTATTTAAGTGGCTCTTATTTTCCCCTTGTCCCCTACATTACAACACGACGAATCAATACTAGTGACATCTAGCGAATACAGCAAAACTAACCACCGAGGGATCAACATTGAACTTCTTACTAAGATTGTCCTTCCCGGTATTCTTCTTCCTTGATTTATATTCAAAGATTTAGTTCAATAAAATAATATGTTTTATAATAGACAGGTGCTGTGCCGTGGCACGAATATTCAATTGTTAATATAATAACACACAACGTTCGTGACTTCAGTACAAAAAGCATTCATGCAATAACAAATAGGTACATTTGTCAACTAATTGCCTGTAATCTAAAATTTAAATTATCACCTTGAATCTAGTGCAGGGTCAACCTTTGTAACAAAAATGCACAAAATGCATTTGTGTTACTAGCTTGTTTTTATACTGTTCTGGCAGACAAAACTTCGAAAAAAATTCGGCCAGCTGTGTCTCAATGCACCCTTAGTAATGGTTCCGTGCCCATGAAGAACACTCAGTGTATTGTTCTCATTTCGAATATATATATATTTCACTATGGAACCATAAAACGAGTAGCCGTGTGAGAGCCAGACACGCGTATTGAAGGTTTCTCTATTATATACAATTCGGATATGTAAATTTGCTCCATCTATGTTATGACATTGTCTTAAATAAGATGGTAAATGTAGCCTATCTACTATTTATTTATTACACACACACACACACACACACACACACACACACACACACACCACACACACAAATATATATAATACGTATTACCAAACGTTATATTTACGTAATATAATATTATATTGATTGTGCATTGGGAACGCACCGCCCGTCCACTGCTGCAACCAGTTTTGGTAAATATTATATGTATAGATAGAACAATGCGCGGGCGTCGATTGCCCAGCGCGCGGCCAGCCAAACCAGTCGGAATTTACACGACACGCGCGAAGCCCGCGTCGCTTACCGTCCGTTCGCCTCGCTCATCATCATCCATCTACCCCTCATTCATAAATTTAAGATAGTGTTCAACATTAATTTTATTATTATCAGAAATAAACATTTAAATACTACAACTGGTGACCCCCTAAAAGGATACGAAGATTTCAAAATGAGTGATAGTAGTGATTCGGTAAAAACCGCGGACGCTCATGTCACCACGCGGCGCCCACGTAAAGCGCGCGTTTCCACTGACCGGGACGATAATATCGTCCAAAAATTAAAAATTAAGGTACCACCTTTCTCTCCTGAAGATCCGGAGTTGTGGTTCGCTCTATTGGAAGGACAGTTTGAAAGTCACGATATCACCGATGACCACATAAAATTCACAAACGTCACAACCAATTTAGATTTACAATACGCAAAATCTGTAAAGGACATCATTATTAATCCTCCGCAGAGAAACCGATATGAAAGGATTAAGATGGAACTGATAAAGCGACTGTCTGCTTCTCATGAAAAGAAAGTCAAGCAGTTGCTAACTCATGAAGAGCTCGGGGATAGGAAGCCTTCTCAATTTCTCCGACACCTTCAAGACCTAGCCGGACCTTCAGTGCCTGACGATTTTCTGAGGTCAATATGGAGTAACCGGCTCCCACACAACATCCAAACGGTGCTAGCATCACAACCTACCCATTCTTTGGAGCAGCTAGCTGACCTTGCAGACCGCATACAGGAACTAGCATCTCCATGCACCGTCGCTACTGCGTCCAGCAGCGGATATGGATCTCACCAGTCAAAGGAGATTGCAGAACTAAAGGATATGGTGCAGCGCCTCACTCTAAAATTGGAAGAGCATACTCGAGGAGCCTGTTGTTCCACTGACCGAGCAAGACCTCGCGAACGTCGTCACCGATCTTCTTCACGGCAACGAAATCGTTCCAGGTCCAGCTACAAAAAATATCCCATATGCTGGTACCATGCCAAGTTTGGAGATCTGGCTCACAACTGCATTAAGCCGTGCGATTACTCCTCTCCTAGGGCGGAAAACACCACGGGCAGTCGCTAAAGGCGACTGACGACTGTCCAACCGCATCAAGTCGCCTTTTGTCACCGACCGCAGTACGAAAGTTCAGTTCCTGGTAGACACTGGCAGTGATGTATGCGTCTACCCCCGTTCTGCGCTTCAGGAACGACGGCCCAAAACAGACTTCCAGCTGAGCGCCGCTAATGGATCAGTTATAGACACATACGGTTTCATTGAGCTTAGCTTGAACTTAGGCTTAAGACGTAATTTTGTATGGCGATTTACCGTAGCTAATGTTACTAAGCCAATAATAGGCGTTGACTTTCTTTGCCATTATAATTTAATTGTAGATTGCCGCAATCAACGCCTCATAGATAGTTTAACTAGCTTATCTGCTTGTGCTTCTCCCGCTAAAGCTAATATATTTTCTGTTAAGGTTCCGGCAGGCGACACGCGTTTCCACAGTATTTTAAGTAAGTTTCCCGAGATTACACGCCCTTCAGGCACATTGGCGTTTCCAAATCACAATACATTACATTACATTAGAACTACACCTGGTCCTCCTATATCTTGTACACCTCGCAGACTGGCACCTGATAAATTAAAAATTGCCAAACGGGAATTTGAGCTCATGCTAAATAATGGCACAGCACGTCCTTCTGACAGCCCCTGGGCTTCTCCCTTACATTTAGCGCCTAAAAAGGACAACGGCTGGCGGCCTTGCGGTGATTACCGGATGCTGAACTCACGGACTATACCAGACCGTTATCCAATTAGACACATCCAGGACTTTTCCCATAATATAGCTGATTGTCAAGTTTTTAGTACCATAGACCTGGTTAAAGCCTACAACCAAATTCCAGTCTTTGAGGAGGACATTAAAAAAACAGCCATTACCACGCCATTTGGCTTGTTTGAGTTCCCCTGCATGACCTTCGGTTTGAGGAACGCAGGCCAAACATTTCAAAGGTTTGTAGACGAGATGACGAGAGGTCTCGATTTCGTATATCCGTACTGCGACGATTTTTGGTCTTCTCAAAAGACCAGACCCTTCACGAAGCCCACCTTCACCAACTTTTCAGTAGAATGAAGGAACATGGCATTCTTGTCAACACCTCTAAGTGCGTTTTTGGGGCATCCGAAGTCTCATTTCTAGGTTACCAAATCTCCGCATCTGGCACCAAACCCCTAGAATCTAAGGTCCAGGCCATAAGAGAATTCCCAGTTCCCAGGACAGTCAGACAACTCAGACGATTTCTAGGAATGCTCAATTTTATAGAAAATTTTTACCGCACTCAGCTGAAACACAAGTACCTCTAAACGCTCTTCTTTCTGGCTCTGTTAAGCCATCTCAGCCGGTTGACATAACCGGCGAGGCACTTTTGGCCTTTAACAAGTGCAAAGAAAGTCTCGCTAATGCTGCACTACTTGCACACCCAGACTGTCAAGCCGATCTCGCGCTAGTAACGGATGCGTCCGACCTGGCAATGGGTGCAGTTCTGCAGCAACATAAAGACCATATGTGGCAACCTCTAGCATTCTTCTCGCGAAAGTTGAGTCCCTCCCAACAGAAATACTCACCCTACGACCGCGAGCTTTTAGCCATTTACGAAAGCATCAAATACTTCCGGCACATGCTAGAGGCAAGACACTTCGTGGTTTATACCGACCACAAGCCGCTAATTTACGCTTTCAGCGAAAGGAAAGCTAACTGCTCGCCTCGACAGTTTCGACATCTCGACTACGTCTCGCAATTTACGACCGATATTAGACATATTAAGGGAAAGGACAATATCGTCGCTGACCCACTGTCACGTATTGACGAGCTGCAGATGCCAGTCGATTTGGACATTCTGGCTTCATCGCAAGCCTCTGATGAGGAGTTGGCTCAGCTTTTGGGAGAAGAATCTTCACTACGCCTTAAGAAATTGAGAATTCCTGACTCTCAAACAGAACTTTATTGTGACATCAGCACTTCTACCCCTAGGCCCTTTGTCACAAAGCCCCTTCGGAGACAACTCTTTAACAGTTTCCATAGCCTCAGTCATCCAGGCGCCAATGCAACGGCTAAATTAGTTGCTGAGCGATTTGTTTGGCCTGGAATCCGCAAGGATTGTCGAGAATGGACCCGTCAATGTTTAGCTTGCCAACGCACCAAGGTTCATCGCCACGTGTCTTCTCCGTGGGGTACGTTCGATCTTCCTTGCGCTCGGTTTGCATTCATTCACGTGGACATTATTGGGCCACTACCTATTTCACAGGACTATCGCTACTGCCTAACAGCGGTGGATCGTTTCACTAGGTGGCCGGAAGTTACACCAATGGTAAACATCACAGCCGAAACGGTTGGGAAGGCAATAATATCGTGGATATCCAGGTTTGGATGTCCAGCGGATATTGTCACAGATCGCGGTCGACAGTTTGAATCGTCACTTTTCCAATATCTTGGAAAAATGATTGGATTCAAACACCGCAAAACTACCGCGTATCACCCAGCCTGTAACGGGCTAGTGGAACGATTCCACCGTCAGTTGAAAGCAGCTATAATGTGTCACGCCGATAACAATTGGGTTGACACGTTACCCTTGGTGATGTTAGGCATAAGGAGTGCATTCAAGGATGACCTGAAATCCTCATCAGCGGAACTAGTTTATGGAGAGCCGTTACGTTTACCTGGTGAATTTTTCCAGGCCACGACTCCTAACAGTACCGACATATCGGACTTCACCACTCGCTTGGGCCACTTTGCATCAAAAATTCGACCAGTACCAGCTGCTCGGCACAATAAAGACAAAATATTTATTTTTAAAGACCTGTGTACGTCCAGTCATGTATTTTTGAGGGTTGATGCATTACGTGGCGCTTTACAGCCACCCTATTCTGGGCCCTATAAAGTGCTTGAGAGAAGTGATAAAACTTTTAAAATTGAAATCAAAGGGAAATGTGTCACGGTGTCCATAGACCGACTCAAACCAGCCTATACACTAAGTGACCCACCTCCTGATCCCTTTTTCATTACCACTCCAACCTTGAAATCCCATCTTAGTTCCTCGCCTGTTCCTATTTCCTCAGGGCAGAACGCCCCGACTCAGATTGACGTCAAACAAACGCGTTCAGGTCGCAAGGTTCATTTCCCTAATTATTATCGCCCGTAGTGACGGTCTCACGGGGGGAGTGATGTAGCCTATCTACTATTTATTTATTACACACACACACACACACACACACACACACACACACACACACCACACACACAAATATATATAATACGTATTACCAAACGTTATATTTACGTAATATAATATTATATTGATTGTGCATTGGGAACGCACCGCCCGTCCACTGCTGCAACCAGTTTTGGTAAATATTATATGTATAGATAGAACAATGCGCGGGCGTCGATTGCCCAGCGCGCGGCCAGCCAAACCAGTCGGAATTTACACGACACGCGCGAAGCCCGCGTCGCTTACCGTCCGTTCGCCTCGCTCATCATCATCCATCTACCCCTCATTCATAAATTTAAGATAGTGTTCAACATTAATTTTATTATTATCAGAAATAAACATTTAAATACTACAGTAAACAAATACTAGGACAACAATTCACAATCACGTAAAAAAAGTAAGATGAAGTGGTTTCTAAGCGACAAAGCCCTTTCTTTGTAAATAAAGAGGACAACAAACACAACAGATCCATAATTCAGATAAGATCTCAAATTTTACATGTCTAGTAGATGCACCTATATGGCGCTACAGGCAATTCTAATCTCTTTTTATTGTACTTAGTTTTATTATTTATAAAAAAAAAATTAAATAAAATTTAGTAAAATTCATTATAAGAATCTTATAGTTTCAATGTTTGACTAATTTGTTTTAAGAAAATAATATGTTTAAAATAATATAAAATGAAAAGACTAGTGAAAAATGATCTACGGGGCGCAATTTATAGCTGGTTCCTATATCTTAAGCCAATATTAGAGGGTTCATTTCTGTCTTCCAATTTGGTGGAATTAACTAAAGTGAGCCATATAAACAAAAACTTGAATCATTCAATATAGTTACCTAAATTCCGTCGCGTCCCTTCAGTTCTGTGCGTTTCAAACAAATTGATTCAATCTGGTTGGTCCGTCTAATATCAGCATTACTAACCGTTCATTTGCCTAACTATCGATTAAAATTTGTCAATTTCCGTATAAGTAATATCACTTATGGTAAGACAAGTGAATGAATACTTATATAAGAACCAGTCATGAGTCACGTAGGCTTTTCAAGGGTTAAGTACGTATATTCATACATTGATCACCAGGCAATTGTCATTCCCAGTTAATTTCTTCAAAATAGAATAGGTATATTAGATTTTCGGCGAATTCAACAAAATGATTTATACCTATTATGCTCTCGATAATTGTCATGTCTTGTAATTTTTTGAAACAAAACATCAGATGTATGCGTGTTTTAGAAAATACCTGGAATGGAAATTCCTTTGTTATCATTTTAATTAGAAAAATAAGATTATGAATTATCAGTCTGTGATTTGTAGAATGTACACAAACATGGGGTGACTGAACGAACATTGTTTCTCTTCAAATGATACAAACGTGCTGTTTGTTTGTAAACATACTTATTTTGTATGTAAAGTTTGAAATATTCAAATAGTTCGTCAATTACTCAAATTGAGTGAACGCCCCGCGGTTTTCCCAGAGTGCTCATGCATAGGTATCGGTATTAAAATATCAATGGGCGGCGGTAACCGCTTACCAACATCAAGTGAAACTTCCCCCAATTTGCTATGTAGGCTATTTAAATATTTTCACTCTTACCGACTTCTACAAATAACCTGCATACCTTAACTTTGAACGCTAATTGACTTGTTACGACTTACGTAATACATATTAAGAACTAGAGTTTACCCCGCGGCGGTGCCGCGGGTCAAACTCTAGTGCGTGCCTTTTGTTAAAAGAGCAGGCGTTAATACAGGATACATTGTAATATATTTTTATGTTGGTGCTATTTCCCTTTGAAAGATTTTCTTCATTTTATATCGCAAACTATCCCATCTCCTGGTATGAAAAGTATCTATATCCATATTCAGCCAGACAGATCGAGTTACTATCGCATTTTTTATAGATTACAAGTTTTTATATTTATAAACTTGAGAAATGATTGGTCTCCCATACAAACTTTCATCCTCTTTTCAACCCGTTCTAGTTTTATTTATCTATCCCCCGTCTATCTGCCTTTAAACTACATAAATGACAAAAATTACCAAAATGACCAAAATAACCAACATGACCAAATTGACCAAAATTACCAAATTGACCAAAATGACCAAAATGACCAAAATGGCCAAAGTTACCAAATTTACCAAAATAACAAAAATGATGAATCACAAAAAAACCTATCCTACTTTCTGGGATAACCTTTACATAAATCTATCCCATTATTTTTAACCTGAAAAAGTATCCCTTGTCTACCCTCGATATTAAAGTTACATATATACCAAATTACAGTCAAATCGGTCTAGTAGTTTTTTCGTAAAAGCATAACAAAAAAGAGACAAATATATTTTTATACCGAAAACTCTCCCATTTTCCGGGACAAAAATTATCCTATGTTCATCCTCGGCATCGAAAATACTGAGTTTCAGCCAAATCGGTCCTGTATTTTTTCCGTCAAAACGGAACAGGCAGACAGACAGACAGAGATACTTTCGCATTTATAATATTAATAAGGATTTCAAAAGCGACCTATCATACAAACTACCTACTTATACATGATATATTATGGTATGTTGTTATTATTGTCAGGATACATTTCATTTAGGTATTTAGTATGTATGATAGGTGTTTAGGTAACATTAAAGTGTTATAAAAAATTCCTCAAATAATTTTTAATTAATTACTAGATGAATGAATAATTAAATTATATACGTTTATTAATTAGACATATTACATAACATTAATAATAAATCATTGTAATTATAAATACTTATAAAATTGTCGCCTTGACTTTATCAAGAAGTATATGTTGCATGTCACAACCGAAGCTAAGTGTGTAGACACAGATATAATGCATAAGGCCGCCTACGCAAAATAAATAAAAATCGATACCCTAGTTCACAATCGTATTAATTTCAATTTTTTGGTCAATGAAACAGTTCAACTTTATAATTTGTGCACTATTGTCTTAATTACACCACCATTTTTCTGTAATTGGTATGATTACAGCATCTAAGTATGTATCTGTTCCTTTTTTTGCCAGGGGAAATACAATTGCGGATCATAAGTCACGCGAAGCGGGATAAGTCGCCACCTGTGTGTTGGATTCCCCAGGTCGCGGTGGCACTAGCACTTCTAGACAGAACTAAAGATGCTAATGCCACTCGCATAGTTAGAGATACCCACTAAAACCCCTAGGTGTTCCTTCCTGGCATAAAGATGCCAGGGCTGTGGATAAGCGGAAGCTCAATCTACTCCATGTACCCTGGCAAGCGAGGGTTTATCCCCTGGCTTCTTCCCCATCTTTACTCTAGCGTGGAACGGTTTGTAACTCGCCAAACAGGGGGAAAAGTGAGCGCGTGGAACGACGCGCCCCCATTTCGACGGCATAACGGCGGGTGAAAGCCCTATCTGCAAGGGAAGCTCATGGCGGCCGAAGGTCGAAGCTCGCCCTCCAGCGGCGGCACGTCCTTATTTGGCGGGAGCGAAGCAACTACGTCCGCCCACGCTCCCGCTTCGCCTCCTCCTTCGCAAGCATGATACTCTCGCAGAAGGAGGAGACAGCGTCCCATCCAGGTTTACTCCCAACCATGGTGCGAACAAGGGCCGGGAGCAAGGTGTCAAATCCGGTACAGGTGACAAGATCTCGGCGCTGCTCTGTCCAAGCTGAACACTCCTGGATTGTGTGCAGCTCCTCCTCGCCTGTGTCATATATCTGTTCCTACGATAACCTAACGTGACTACTCAAATTATAGAAAAAAATATATAATTGATGGAAACAAAAATTACACGTTGCATTGTTTGTATAGATCTAATAAGGGTTGAACCGTCTTCATCTAATGAAATCTCATGCCACATAAAAAAATGATTCAAGCATTTTAAACCAATTCTCATCTTATCCGGAATGTGTTCCGCACTCATCCCAAAGTCGAAAACAATAGAAATTAAATATGGATAATACAAAAATTAAATTCTGTGCAAAATTATTATATATTTAACAAACTTAATGGGTACTGAAGAACCTAGATAATTAAACAATAAATAGCCACTTTTATACAGCATAACAGTGGGTTTGTAACTTGACCACAAATTTGTATATGCTACTATTTCGTAAACATAAATTAGTAGCATAATTAGTCGGAGTCCTATACTTGTGTCACTACCGATTCTTTTACCTCTCCATTGGTAGAAAATTGACATTACGTGTACAGGAATTTATGTTTACATTTTAACCTGTAGTAAAGCAAATAAATGAATAGTAGATACAGAAACCCAGTCTAAGTCCAATTAGTTTCGACAAGCATTAAATGGACAGGATCGTAACGAAGCTTCAAACTTTTCGAAAGATAAAAAGAAAGAACTTTTCAATGCGGCTCGGCACATTAAACACAGTAGAATCTGAAATAGAGCCCACGTTTTTACTAATGGTGTTTTTTTTATTACAGGGTGGAGAGGATAATCGAGGGCTCGACGTATCGTCTGAAGACCCACCTCCGTTTAATCATAATCAACCTCCACCGCCACATCCACATGCAGTCCTCATCAATCATGGACCACCAGGCTCACCGAAACCAAAAAGGGCCTCAGTGCCTGATAGAACCCCGCCTCAACTTAAAGTACCAGTTAGTGACGAAAAGGTAATATAATATGGCTAGTTGTCCCGGCAGACATTGTACTGCCCTGAAAAAATAAAATTTATAACCCGATTGCAGCGCCACCTACCGGGTCCAATTGTAAATCTTAAACCATTCTCGAATCCACCTGAACACACACAAAAAAATTCATCGAAATCGGTCCAGCCGCTTAGGAGGAGTTCAGTTAGATACACACGCACAGAAGAATTTTATATATAAAAGGTGTTCCATATTCCCCTACTCTGATATACGTCTCTCTATCTATCAAATCATGCATATGTATATATCCATTAGCTTTTGCCTATCGCTTCACTTGGGTTAATGTATATTTTGTAGAGAAAGAAAAATAAAAGAGAAAGAGTATATTTATTTCTAACGACAGACTGAAGAACCGGCCGTTGGGAATTCCACACTCCTTAGAAATGTTAAGCTTATTTTTTAATTTAAAATACCCGAACTGCATCTAGCGAATGTGGAACTAACCATGAAAGCAACACATTAAAATTATGTTGTCATTGTCGTTATCATGACGTATTTGCTTAATTAATCTCCGACTATATTCGTCTATCCTTCAGGAACAGTGCCTTTTTTTTAGATAAAAGTACCCTATGTTCTTTTCTATATCCTGACAATGTGTATGCAATATTTCTTGAAGATCTGTTGTGTAGTTAATGCGTGAAAGCGTCAAAAACAAATAAATTCACATACGCATTTATATATAATATTATATATAACACTAGCTGATGCCCGCGACTTCGTCCGCGTGGTGTGGTTTTTTAATTATCCCACGGGAACTCTTTAATTTTTCGGGATCAAAAGTATTCTATATGTTGACCAGGGATATAAGCTACCACCATACAAAATTTCATTTAAATCGGTCAAGTCGTTTCGAAGATTAGCCGGTACAAACAGACAGACAAACAGAGAAACATAAAATTTAAAATAAATCTAAATTAGTTCTATTTCACTTCTTACATCCCCCTGACTCGGTTTTTAACATATTTTTTCATTGTACAGAAATTCGACCTCTACAGTTTTATTATATGTCTAGATTATAGTTAGGATTATTAAAAAGTATCTATCTATATTTGTTCAAAACAGCAGTTTTCCATTTATAAAATTCAGTCACGTTGCTATAAAATTATACCTATCGATAAGGAAAAACAATATCTTGCCTATTTATTGATTTATATGCTTTTTATTGCATGTTGTTTATAATGCGCAACTAATATTTTATCTATCTAATGATCTAGTTATCAATTAAATTCATAAAATGTATTTGTTTCCTTATAGGGTGACGAAGACTTGGAGAGTGAACCACCCGAACGAATGATGTGGTCTAACCAAATAGAATTTTTGATGTCATGTATAGCTACTTCAGTGGGCCTTGGAAACGTGTGGCGGTTTCCATTTATTGCATACCAGAATGGAGGAGGAGCTTTCCTTATACCGTACATTATCGTGCTATTTTTAGTTGGCAAACCTATGTACTACCTGGAGTGTGTATTAGGGCAATTTAGCTCCAGAAATTCAGTCAAAGTCTGGTCTCTGGCGCCTGCAATGAAAGGTAATTTTCGATGCAGAATTTAAAAAAGAGAGTTTACTACGGCGAGCGGGCTTTACTCGTGGTTGAACGTGAATATGCGTATTGCTATAGTGTGCGTGTCTGACGGAACCATCAAGTATCAGTATCCAATCATGCTTTTGGTCTCACGCACACACAGATACATATTCACCGCAAGTAAAGCCCGCTCGCCTTCGTGAATTGCAAGAGGTATTAGAGGCAGTATTTAAGAGGGAATAATAAAATATTTACATGGTTTTATACAATATCAATCAATCAATATCTTTATTTGCAAGAATGTAGTTTATACAGGTGTTATACAATTGTAGATGCACAGTACATTCTACCACATAGTAGTATACAAAATGACTTAAAAACTAAAATTAAATTTACATAAATATTCTAATTCAGAAAGATGTCAATTAAGCTTTGGTAATATATAAGCAAATTATGTCAAAAGAAAAAATAACAAATAAATCAGTAAGGTTTTCCATATAGATAAT